>JAODUP010000969.1:0-141681 GCA_025642065.1 Paralvinella palmiformis | reverse complement strand
TTTGTTAGTATAAAAAAATAGTTGTATTTACTGGAGAAATTCAAATACGTGGCCCTGAAATTCACACATTTACCGGATTGTCACCATACATATTTCAACAACGAACCCGTTTATTTGGCTGATTAAGGAATAACATAAATAAGATTATATTTGTGATGTGACAAAACCAGAAAATGTTTTAACGATTATTTTTGTTTGTATCGAAAACTCTTATGAATTAAAATTTTCTTCAGATCCTAATTTAATATAAAGTGTGAAAATATCGGGAAATAAATGTCCCAGGTGACCTGATACAATCCGTGCTGCTGTACTTTTGGTGAATTATTAATTAATTCATATCCCGTGACTAGTAGAGAGAGATGTTCCCTCAGAATTAATTTTTATTTTGTAGACGGATATATAGAATCATATAGTTATACTTGAATTGTATTTGCTTCATCCATCCTTTAGATTAAATGTGGCTTCCAAATATGTTACAGCATTTTAAGTTAAATCGTGAATCTTTAAGCTTGAATATTACAATCCGCGGTTTAAAGGAGCTTAAAGACACCCGATTGTTAGTGTAAAGATAATTCATGTTTTCGCTCAAATATTGATTGAATATACTTTCTCTTTGGGATTGTATGTCAACAGTTAAATGGGATACCACACTTGTATAAGCATCAATCCTGAATAAAACTATAAATCGAAAGTTGCAAGCATTCTAGCTATATATATACTTGCTTGAGTTTTTTCAATGTATTTCCACGTCCCTTAATTTTCCCGTTATGATTTTAAAGCCATAAATTAATATTTGTTCTTCATATTATGACGCAGTTATTGATTCAATGTATAATTCTTTTCCTATTCTTTTCAGATATTTCACACTAAGAAAAGCCGTCATAAAATATTCATTTCTCTAAGATCATCCTTTTCTTAGGCTACGGTACTTTATGTTTTGAATGTCCGCTTTTATGCAAATAATCATTTTAAAGTTATAGTTTAACAATAAATATTTTTTGCTTGTGATCAGTTAATCAAGTATTCGTGTTGTTGGTGTAGTTATGTATGAGTATGCTGATATTTGATATTCTGGGATGATTTTATCACTTTGATTGTAAAAAGTAGCCGTATCCAAATTTCTAAGTATTCTTATCACTCGTATAAGCATACATATAGTTAATCTATACTGAACTATTTGACATAAAGATGACCAGTCTACGTGTATCAATAAACAAATGAGCCAAATCTTGTCTGAAAGAGGAAAATCAATTATTATAAGAGGCTTCCTGGTAACAGTTATGTAACAAACAACAGATGTATGGGTCATCTATGTTATGATTTATCACTTTGCAGGTGATGATGAATAATCATTTATTTCAACGGAGAAATAAGTTATTTTACACAAAACAAATTGTATGTATGTATGTGTGTGTGTAAAACGCCTTAATTGGCAAGTGAATAATTTAAAAGATCGTTGCAGATCCACCCTCGATGTCCCTCCTTCCGAATAATATACCATCTAGAGCCTCAAAGATTTTTTTCTTCAGTTCTCCATTGACTTATCACGGATAAATGTAACTTAATTATACATAAGTTTATTGAGAGAAATGATTATCAAGACTCTGTTTACATTATTCTACGTCATTGTCTGTTTATAATGATTGTTTGAGTTTAGTATATTAAATAACTGCTTTATTGTGTCCATTGTTTTTCCATAAGAGTTAGTGTTTTTATTTATCCTCAACACTGATGATATATGGTATATATGACTGAAGAGGCAGATTTCTTGTAAAAACATTCCACAGACACACGTTTGAACCGGATTCGAACGTACAACCTGAATATTTACTGTGTAGTGCTCAGTCCACTGCATTATTGCCCCCCCCCCCCTTCTATGTGTATATTCACTCATGAAGTTAACTATAAAGTAAGTTGTATCACGTTAACATTACTGACTTTGTTCTTATGTAATTGTTTCATGTTAGAAAATGCTTGTTGTATACCTCAGTCATTCCCATTTTTCAAGTGTAGCTACTGATATTTGTTTTGTTAGTTTTAAAATAATATATAAACATAAATATAATAATTAAATTAGCAAGATAGAGTCCCCAAATCAACAACAAAGAAAAAGGTGAAGAACACACACGCACATACACCTCTTAAATAGCACATACCGATAGCTAGAAATTGATCAAAATATTGAAAGAACTGTAACAAAAACAAATCAAGTGACATGACTATACGAGGTACTTTATTACAATAAATCACTAACATACTGTGATAAGTACAGATCTGGTTTTATCATGTAAAATAAACAATAACCTTGTAGTGGATTATAATTCAATGATATACACACAACAGAGTTGTATCACATCTAAATGCCAAAACTGGAATAAACGTAGCTGCAGGCAGATTACCCTCAAGCCATTGGAAGCAGTCACTAATTTGAGCATGAAATGCTGAAAATACAAAAAGAAGAGCATACACACCTTAACCATGATGGAGCAGAAATGCTGTTTAACATCGTACACAAATATACATTAATTTAATTTTGTCACTTTCTATCTCTTTATTAATATTATGGACTCCACAAATTAATAAATTAGAGTACGTAGGTCATAGAATATTCACCCATGTCATTTTATAATTTAAACTAGCTGATGAAGTAAATTATATTTGTATTCTGTCCAAATCTCTCTCTCTAACTATCTATCTATCTATCTGGACTTTCTATCTATCTATTTTAGTTAATAAATATTCATGTGAAGTAAGATACCTTGACTAATTTCATTGGCAGTAAATAAATCACCCCTGTAGAATACCCTCAACACTCTCAGGGGAGATGCAGTTTCTGAAACACGTTTCAGTATTTGAAGTACACCTTCAACAGCTTCAAGAGTAATATCATTCACATTGATACTACAGGAACTGTCGCTTACCAATTCTGAAATATGAAGTAGTTCAAAATGAAATCACAGTCTGAACAAGCTAGTGTCCATATTGCCAGTTTCTTTATAAGGTGACCGAGAGTTACATACTAAATTGTATAGTATTAAACAAATAAAAAGACACCAACATGAAGACAGTAATAAGTTGTTTCTAAAACAGGTTAAAATAACATCATCACTTACCAACACTTACAATAAAGGAAACATTCCTATCTTTCGCAGTTTCTGAAGCAAACATGGTAAGCTGACATACGTAATTTTCGCTGTTCTCAACTGATGACCATTCTGAAGTTAACAACAATAAAATGTTTGTTTATGTTTTTAATTATTTCATAAAAACAGTTGCTAAGATAGCAATGACCATAGATTTAACAAATTGTTCAAATGATCACAATTCTGGTATGAGAAGTCAAAAATTCTAAAACAGATATAATAAACCTATTACATAAATACTTTCTTCCAGGTGGGTGGAGAAGAACATCTGATTGGTGAGCTATTAATGAATTCTAACAGCACACCTATCTGACAGAATAGAATATTATACTTTAATCTGGATCAGCACAAAAGAGGGACCAATATACCTTGCCATTGATTACTCCAACCGGTTACAGCATAAACCTGCCATTCTATCAATGCTGACTTAGGCAAAGATGGCACAACTACATAGAGAACGCTGAATGGAAGCATCCTTCCATTATCCGAACCCTTTGAAAAAAGAGATATCTGACATTATGCATAGAGTACAGATTACAGAGCAACAATTAAAAACAAATATTTAAAAAATTGAAACATCCCCTTTTCATTCATACTGTATGTAAGAAGCTATAACAAAATGTATCTTAAAGAACTATCCTTCAGACCACATTGGGTGACCCTTCAAAAAGGTGATCTTTTTAGACAGGTTTTATGTATACAGTACAACATGTCTATACTGATACTGCTTTGGACAACAGGATCACTTCGATTTGGATAAGTAGCCATTTTCTCAAGTTTCATTTGTCACTATCCAGTTATATATAGCACACCACTGGGCATTAACAGATTTAATTTGAAGATTCAGCTACCAGTACTCTGAAGAAAGTCCCATTGATCTTTTCATAAATTTAGGAATACTGCTGATAAATCACAGATTGTGGTGAAACCAATGGTTATATTTAAGATCTTAAGATCACTGATTCTAGGCTGATTGATAATATAATACCTCAGCATACAGACATCATACAGATAGGGTCTACCAAAGACAGTAGACCCCCTAAGATGACTCACTAATACTATAGTATCATAAGGAATGTCAAGTTTTTGCAACCAGCAGTTCAATATATTTTCATCAGCCGTTTGTTTTATTTTTCTCAAAATAACTGAATCCTCAATCTTTGTGGGATATATCGGACCATGAATGTGACCTATTATTAAATTTAATTAATGAAATAAAGACCTCATTAGTGCTTTTTTTCATAGTCAGATCTGTAAATGACTATTGGCAAGTTATGTCAGTTAGCAGGCCATCTTTTTCACAATTCATGCAAAGACCATAGGTCAATAACATTCATTCAGATGTACATGATAGCTATCTCAACTACAGTATCTTCCTGCCAGCATCCATAATAAAGAGTATGTCCATATACTAGCAGCTTTCCTTAAACTGAGAATTCCCTATTCTCTGGCCAATTATAAACACCAAATCAAAATATACCAGAAGGCACCAGAAGATAAGCAAACATCCAAAGCCATGGCATTCAAAGAATTATGGAATAAGCTACATCATCTACACTTTAGAAGCAACTCTGATTAATGCAACCAATGTGCATTATTATAGCTGAATAAGTTACATTTACAACCACTAAACATGTATTCAATAACTTTATTGATGACAAAGAATTTAAGATAATTTTCTTGTTGGAAATTTCTCATTTTATGGTTATTCTGGAAAACAAAATTAAATGTATCATGTACTGATGTTAAACAGTTTATAGATACAGGTAAAATAAAGATAAAAAGATAACTATGGTTCAATAACAGACACAAACTGCTTCACATTTCCTTGTCATCAATTAACTGTCACAGTAAATTGCATAGTTTTGACTAAAAGTGAATGAATTTACAACTAAAAATGTATAGAAATCTGCTATTGCAAACATCATAGATTTTATAATAGTTAAAAAAGGGGAAATAAGTGGATTATATCAGGGCCAGTTTTATAAATACAAAATGTACTGAAAACATAGCACTGTGATAGGAATCAGCTGCTATTCTTAACACACTAGTGCTAGTTTCTCCAATCCAAAGCCACAGTAAAGATGACGATTGATGTTTTGTGCACATGGTAGGCTAAATGGGCCGAGCAACCTCCAAAGATATACCCACACCGAGATTTGAACCCGGGCGGTAGTGATCTGTGGTCCAACACGCTACTGCTAAACCAAAGCTAAAGTAAATAAATTGAACAATTTTAAGGTGAAAGAGCTTTGCAGTGTTCCAGTTTATACACATTTTGTTTCAGAAAAGTTCAGATGTATTACCAAAATTGGGTATTTAGTAATAAAGGATGTAAGAAGATGAATTCTTGTAACTTATAAATAGCACATAGGAGAAGATAATGGAACCTACAAAAGTAAAGAGAAAAGAATAAAAAAATGTGATTCTCTCATCTATCAAACAGCCACAAAATATAGAGTGTAATTATTTTATTTAGGCTGTAGAACTTGTCCACTTACATATGAAACCCAATCTAGATACTACTGAGTGCAAACTAATAACACTTTAACATAAATCCTTCACATTAGCATTCCTAAATCTCAGCTCTACAGTAGAAAATAACAGACTGTCCAAACATTTACTGTCACCTATTGCTATTTGGTTTTCCCAGAAAAACAATTAAGCTGATTAAAATTAGGTAGATTCATAATACTAACAACAACACCTGTACATGGATGCAACACTACGTCTAATTCTACCACAGAACTCACCTTTAATTGTTCCTCATAATAATTATTCAACTGTTGCTCAACTGTAGGTATATCTTTCTGGTTTGTGACATAACAGATGGCTGTTACAATATCGTAAAGACCACTATTGGTTGTCATTGCTGCCAGTATCCTAGCAACATGCCTCAGTGATAGCCTAGTCTCTGGTATGATACCTCCAGCTATTATAGTAAGGTTAACTGGACAGAGACCTATCTTTTCCAGCAACAAACACCTCACAACCAATCTGTAATAAACAATTTCTTTAAGACTGACCAAGCATACACCTTTCACTTTCAGCAGGCATTAAAATAATATTTAAGACATAGTTGTTTTCCTAATATTTCTTCTTAAAAAAACATATGCACAAAATTTAGTTTTCATTTCAGATTTAAATACTCTATTTGTGGCTTTACAAAACAATGCCTTTAAATATCTCCTGCTTAGTAAAGACATTTTATTAAACATAAAATAATAATAATATTATTATTCTTAAGTTTAGAATCATCTGTGTTATCATGAGAATGGCACATGCAAGGCTAGAAAAGTTATTTAACAGTTGATAAGATTCAGCTGCAGACAGGTAGATAGATAAGCAGACACAGATAGAGCGAAAGAAAGAAAGAAAACAAAAGATATATGGATGAGCAGTTAGACGGATGGATGCAAGTTCAGTGTGGCCGTCATTATATCAGATTAAATTTGAAGTAAGTTAACAAACAACACGGTTGATTGTTTAAGCTTAATGATATACCTTTTTAGCTTGACTGTAAGGTCCTATGTTAGCTGGTGCCCAGTGTGACAAACTCTGGACGTGCATGGTGTTGATTTCAGTCTCTGGCTCAGTCAGGTTACACACACAGTCTATCTGTAGTACAGCATTCTGTGGTAAGCAGGCTTCTACACACACTCTATATGTAAAATTATAGACGAGAAATATGATGGAAACATTTAACTTCTCAACAGGAAAAACAATGGCAAATATATATCGTCTAAAACAAACCAGTGACAGAATCAATCACAATCTGACTTTGGTATGTGCCAGTGACTGGGGATGATAGATCAGGAATTACATAATAAGTGGACTATAGAGAACTATAGTTATCTTAAAGTGACACTGTTGATAGAGTTGTTTCATGTCATCCCTCACCACCACTAATGGACACATGTAAGTATGCCCCACCCCACATATTTCCCAAATAACAGAACTTTCCAATTCTCTCTAGATACTCCAACTCTGTCTAGACATATACAATAAAAGTAATTATTTAGTGTATGCCTAAGTTTGGACAAATAATATTTAATGAGACTAGTTTTAGTAGACGGGTCAAGTTTCTAGAAGATTTCTACATGTTGATAGCTGTGATAAACACAATGAACTAATTATTAGGTGTGTTTGTAATAAACTTATAAATGAACCACAATTAGTTGTGATTTGAAACATTTATACCCTTTAAACAGTTTATGCCTAAAACAATAATAGATATCACGGGATACCACGTATATTAAATAATATGCTTGTGAAGAACTAAATATATATCTATCTATCTACTGGACAGTGAATGAATTGCTAACTAAGGATTTACAGAAGTATATGCTTCATTTAGTAATGAACAAATATCAAAGGTGTGTGTATCAGTAGTTTGCAAACAGTACTTAAAACACATGTTAGGCTGAAACAGTCAGCCAGTAATCAGATTAAATGGGTTCCAGGTTTTAAAATTGATTTCCACAGTAACTAAATGGAGATATCCGCTGATTTAAAATATTTCCAGTTTTTAAACATTATACTATAGTAAGATCCTGGATATGCATGTTGATCTCTAATGTAATAAAAGAAGAGCAAAAATCAGAGTCATAGCAATCCTAAAACACCCAGAGCCAAATTAGTATATATGGTCCAACAATAACACAACATGCAATGCATTATCAAACAAATTGCTTTGGCAACAGACACGAAGTGAATGAGTTGTGTATGATAGCATAAGACGAGTAAAATGGGTTCTCTTGAACATAAAATTCTTTGACTTTTCAAAGGGGTAATGATCATATTTGCTAACATACTAGGACATACTAACCTGCATTGGTTATATTTCCCCCTCCCCCATTTCCAACATTGTTATCAATATCCCATTGTTATCAATCAATATATGACACTTGTATATATGTTTGGAAATGGAAATAAATATCTATCTATCTATATATGGTTACCAAAAACATTGAAATCAAGTTATAATGTATCATATTATGTCAATAAATATAATAATATATTAGTGTTAAAAAAAACAAATACAGTAAATAACATCTCATGGAATTTTAAACCAAATTTCCTTAAGAATTAAATTTGTTCAGCTCTTTTTCAATATAAACATAAACTCTAGTAAAGTCTATCTCAATATACTACCTTTTGGGCTTATCATGGGTGATCCTTAACAACACCCTGCCCTTTCAAGCAATATTTGTATTAGTTTTCTGTCCAGTGGCCATGATTACCCAATAAATCAGTCCAAGGTCAAGTCTTAATGATCTTACTTGGAAATCTTTAATTCTAGTTCTATACTCATATTGATTTTTAATATAACTTAATTTTATTTTTATTTTCCATCTTTTCAACTTTCACTGGATGACTTTACTGGCATTTACCATCCCAGGAAAAACTTGCCAATCCCAAATGATCAAAAATATGCACCTCATCTATTTGCCAATCCCATCTGGATATTAAAGTAGACCAAGTTTCAAAAGATGGTGAAATGTGAAAGGCAGTTATTTACAATTATTTCTTCAAATGTCCTTACCTTACTGGAGGGTTATTTTCAAAATATCTCTTGTAGGCATTGTTTATATGACAAAAGCTGGTCATATCTCGAACATACATGTATACAGCTAGTACATCGGATGAGGATCTTTGATGTTGGCCAACCAAATCTTAAAAAATCAGAAGTCCAGCAAAACAATCAGAATCCATATAAAACACCATTGCTTTACTAATACTAGTACTACAACTGCAATGTCATTACTACTACTATTACTATAATCACTAACACATTATCAGCACATCAATATTTTTTCTATAAATAGAACAAAAAATTTTTTTTATCTCTGCATTAGAAATTAATATGATAACGATAATATATTCTGACTAAATTAATTTGTATCTATTCTGTTTACAGAGTTAGAGCAAATTAAAAATCTATAAGGTGCAAAAGTTAAAGAACTCCTTAATGGCTTAAACAATACAAAACATCATTACAAAATGACAATTAAGGATAACAGTGATACACTTTTAATACTTGCTGCAGGAATATTATTTGTTAGATATACCTGTAGAAATATAATTATCAGGCATATTTTAAATGTAAATGCTATTTTATACAGGGTACCCACAGGATTTCAAAAATCAGATTCCCTGTATCTTCAAGGAATTTTCGGAATTTGTTGACTCTCTTGCTACCAACAATGGCCACCTGTTGATCTTAGGTGATTTCAATATACATTGGGATTGCCAGAGGAATGCAGATACCAAACAACTGGCTGACATTCTTAGATCGGCAAATCTCAGGCAGCATGTCCAAGAAAGAACACACAGACATGGCCACATCTTAGATCTTGTCATCTCCTGTGATGATGACAACTTGATTAAGGCTGTGTATGTGTCTTCCATGCTGTCTGATCATTTGCTTATTAACATTAATGTATCTTTACAGAAACAATCTGTTTCAGCTAAAGTTAGAACTAGCACCTTTAAGGACAAAGGAAATGGCAAGAAGACCAATCCTTCCATGGTACAATAAGAACATACAGGCTGCAAAGAGACACAGAAGGTATTGTGAGCGGCTGTGGATCAGGACCAGTTTGTGTGTTCATTATGAAATGTTCAAGGTCAGTAAAATTCTAGTTAAAAATATCATTGCCTCTGCTAAATCTGAATATTATAAAAAAAAAGATCAAAGTATCCAAGGGAAATCAAAGAACTGAATAAAGTATTACGCAAAAGTCAAACTGTCCTTCCATATAATATCAACTCAGATAAAGATATGGCCCATTGTTTTAATAACTTCTTCCGTCAAAAAATATTAAATATACATAGTGGGTTCCATTCCAGCACCTTATCACAGGGTAAGCCATTGGTAGACGACATTGGTAGATTGTCTGGATGTTCTGATAAACCCAATTACAAATATAGTTAATAAATCATTATCTCTGGGTGTTTTCCCAAGATCTATGAAAGCTGCCCTTGTAAAACCATTAATAAAAAATCACAGAATGGACTATAATATTCTAAACAATTATAAATCAAATCTTGCAATTTTTATCTAAACTCATAGAAAGGGCATTTGCTTTCCATCTAAACAAATATTTAATCAATAATAACCTTAATGAATCACTACAGTTGGCCTATAAAAGTGGTCACAGCACTGAAACAGCCTTGGTTCGGGGAAAAAATTATATTATAATGTCAATTGATCAAGGTAAGCCAGTAATACTTGTTCTTCTGGACTTGTCTGCTGCATTTGATATAGTTGATCCTATCTGGAACAATGCTCCAAGAGAGCGTCTGTTCATGGTGTTTATCTGGCATTCGGTTTTTGTTATCTGGTTTACAACAGGGTTCAGTTCTTGGTCCTCTGGTTTTTACAATGCATACCCATCCTCTTGGGATCAGTGCACACTGATATGGGGTTAAATATCACTTGTATGCAAATGACACACAGCTGTAAATATCACTGGATCCTGACAATGAGTTAAATTACAGATGATGCATCTTCAATTACCCCCAATGGTCTAGGGTTATTTTTGACCAATGTATTAACATGTATGAACATGTCACATCAGTATGCTGAGCTGCCTACCACCATCTTAAGAACATCCACTGTTTAAAAGCATTTTTGACACAAGGAGCACTTGTAACTGTACTCCATGCCTTTGTTACATCTCATATAGACTATTGTAACTCCCTGTTATATGGCAAATCTAAATATTACAATTTACATTGATAGCCTTTAGCAAATTCAGAATAGTGCAACTCGCGTAGTGACAAATACTAAAAAATTTGATCAAATCACCCCAATTCTTCAAATACTACATTGGCTACCTGTTAGACAGCATATCCATTTCAAGATTCGATTAATAACTAATAAATCTATTAATGATATGGCACCAGAACATCTGTGTGAACTGGTGTCCATTAGAAAGTCATCCCAAAAACATCAGGTCAGATACTATTGCAGGTGCCAGTGTCTCGGCCCAAGTCATAAGGTGAATGTGTGTTTAGCATTGCAGCCCTCCACTTTGTGGAATAGGTTGCCAGCAGATATTAGAAAAGTGTTGTCTGTTCTATAAATCTGTTCTAAAAACACACCTGTTTAAGGTTGCTTTCACAGATAAATAATTATTATCTTTTAAATCACTTACAGGGTTTTTACAGACATATTATTTGGGATATTATTATATTACATAATATTTGTACAGTGTGTTTGAGTGGCTCCTGCTAGTAAGGGTGCTTTATTAAATATACATTATTATTATTATTTTCCGTCATATTGAAGAAATTTCCCTGTGTATTATGTGCAAAAATTGCATGCTGAATTAACATTTTTAGTAACGTGGCCTCTATCCACCCATTATGCTATAAATTTGGAACGAAGTAATAAAAATTCCATGTGTTTCCCTTTATTTTTCCAAATTAAAATATTCCTCGTGTTTTCCATGCATGGATATATTTCAAGTAATTTTCCGTTTTCCCTGTGCTGGGGTACCCTGTTATATTTCACATTTGATACCAAGGTAAAGAGTACCAACACACTGGATGAACACTTGTAGAATGAGGTAAATATTTATTGTAAATAACAGAAAGACAAGGTCAGTTTATCAAGCAAACGGTTTGTGTTAGGTTTATTTATAACATCAGTTTTATTTAATGGTTTTGTTAGCTGGTGACAAATAAAAGTATTTAAAAATTGCCAGTGAATATGAGATAATAAACTGTCAAAATACCTTAAACAGAGTATTATTGGTATCTGCTGATATGTATATAGTACTGTAGGTGATAGGTAGGTACAAACACAAATCGCTATTAAACCCACATTTAGATTTTGATAGTTTGAAGGCAAATCTGGTGTGTATAGGTTACAGTTAATCTGTATAATCAGGTAATATGTATATTACATGAAATTTTCAGGTAATTTGTATTAAATCTCAGTTAGCAATATATGTATTACCTGAAAATTTGAGGTTATATACATATTACCTGATTATACATATTAACTGTAACATATAAATAATATGTAACCAAAAATTATCTTTGACATAGATAAGTTCCGATATTGTGTTTATGCTTCTTTAATTTAGTTAATATGAATTTTGTGCTCTACTTTAAACAGTTTAGTAAAATCATAGTTTGTGTATTTTATGAGGCCAAATGAATGCCCTTCAAAACAATAATTTCTTATGTTTTACATAAGAATGGTGAAAAATCTGGACATAAATCAAAAAGTAAATTATTTAGGTACATAATACTCTGTCAACATAATGGCTGTATAGTTTATATAATGGGAACTGAATATGCATTTAGTTAATATTCTGGTACTTTAATGTGGATCTAAACAGTATTCTGCTAGTTTTATGAGCAGCTGAGTACTCACCTGCTAACACACTGATCATCTAATAATAGATATTTTGTTAGTTTTATGAGCAGCTGAGTACTCAGCTGATAACACAATGAACATCTAACAGTAAATATTCTGTTAGTTTTAAAAGCAACTAAGTACTCACCCTCCAATACACTGAAGATCTAACAGTAAATATTCTCTTAGTTTAACTGATGTTAGGCTAAGTCGCTGTAAATTATGAGCTAGCCTAGTTAATAAACCAAGTCTTCAAGATAGTTGTAGACTTACATACCTTTTAGTTTTTCCATCGCTGCATAAACATCAAATTCTATAGATTCTGACTCTGATTTTAGAGCCATTATTCCAGAAATATTCAGATATTTCTTACTCAGGTAGGTCTGAAGTGTTTCTGTTGAAACTGGAAAATTAACACAAATTAATACACAGCATACACTTCTCCCCTTTTCCACAATGCTATAATGCATTTGAATTACAGACCTCAAATCATAGAATTAATAGTCTCAAAATTATGTTGGTGGCCAGATTGTAAAAGAAATAGTGGTACATAATAATGTCGTATAAATCAAGAGCAAAGTACTATTTATTAAAAATTTATTAAAAGCTCCCATTTTTCCACCATCATCAACAAAAGTTAATACTGAAGAGAATTGTTATAATGTACTTATTACATGGTCAACCTTTGTTGACCATGTCAGCCATATTGCATTAGGACAGCACTCACAGTCATTTGAAATAGAGAAAACCTTTGAAGCGAGAGCATAAAATCTGTATTCACACATATCATGTCCACAATACTGAATAACAAAGCTTTTAGTGCCAGACAAATTTTACTTTATTTAACATTTTATTTCAAAATTCACAACACAATCCACACATGGGTTACAGTAGGTACCTTTTGATGTGCTTCTCAGTAGTACATGCAACAGATCCCCCTGATCTGTAGATGGTATAACATCATTTGTTTGCATCACTTCAAACAATAGTTGGCCACTGTGCTTCATTGGCAGATTGCTGACTAATTCTTTCTGATTCAGCAATACCAGCTAAATAAAAATGTATACAAGCTTGCATGAAATCAAGTATTTATTTGCTGAATGGTTTTTCAGAAACCAATTATTAGCTCAGTAACTGTATACAACAATCTGTCTGACAATTATGACAATAATAATGTATGTTTAAACTATTTTATGGTCAATTAAACTGTTGATAGTAAATGTAATTAACTCTACAAAAGATAACGAAAGGCAGATTATAAATAAAACTTGTATCTTTCTATCGTTCTGAATCACACACACACGGCATCTATAAACAACAGATATCATATTGCCTTTAAAAACACAACTTTAACTGAGTATTGCCCGACTTGTTAGTACCGTATTTACTCGTGTATTAGTCGACCTGGCAGATAAGTTGAGGTCAATTTTTGACCCTGTAATGCTTTCCTCAGGCATATGCTCATCGTATGAGTTGACTTCTGAAGTATTGCCTTGCCGGTTTTTAAAGAATTTTCTGCCTAATAATGTTATTAAAATCCCTCAAAATTGGAATAATTCTCATAATCTGCGAAAAAGCTGACCAGAATCTCATGTGTAGCAGGAGAATAGTCAATATAATCAGTATAGTCATTGTTGTCTGCCACATCGTCAGTTTCAGCAACACCTTCACCAAGAAAATCTTCATACAGGACATCATCTTTTGTTTCCATCTATCTTGTTAGAAATACCACACTTCAAGTTTAAATTTTCTTTGGAAATACGCTCCTGCACGCTTTTAACCCACCAGATGACCGCAGGAATCAATGGTCTCTTTAGATTACCAGCAGCTGTTAATGGTTTATCACCCTCTGTCATCTAATCATTCTATAATTAGTGCATTTCACCCATAAACAACTTGTTCAGGCATACCAGCTGAGTAGTGGCATACACCCTCCACGTATGATGGCCTGTGTGGTTTTCTAAACCATTTCTAATCACTTTGATGTTATAATTAATAAACAAACATGTCACACCAACAACCTCAATGTAACTTCAATTGGCAAGTGTTATTAATTAATTGTTTAACTGCAACTGGCAAGCAAGGTTTGCAATGTGAGCAGTGATTTTTATTGTATAGCTAATCATCCGGAGGTACTGGTAGGTAATGGCGTGTGACTATCAAATATTGTTACATAAATTGATATATGTTTAGGAAATCCAAATAACAGTTTGGTGAAAATAAATCGTTGTTTATTAAATAATAATGGATTAGATGGCAACGAGGTGGCAATTTTGTTCCAACTCTGGCTCACACAAACACACCTGATTGTAACTTCCATTGGCAAGGTATGACTGGTAGGTAACAGCACATGACTTTCAAGTATGGCATGTTTAAGAAATGCAAATAAAGGATGGATGGATGGATGAAGTTTAATGACACACCGGCACAAATTAGGCCATTCAGTGTCCTAGAGCATTTGGAAATAAAACTGTACTGAAGATTATATATAAATCATTAATAAGCCGGATTTCTGGCATCGATAAAAGCTATTTATAAGCTAAAATGTAAATTGTTAGATGTAAAGGATAAATATGTAAACAATACATTGGTGTATAGATGTATAAGGTTGTTAAAAAGGTAAAATCGAATTCTTAATCTTAGAAAATGGTGTTAAATTTTAAAAAATATGGTGAATAATGACTAGTTTGATTAGAGGTAATTAAATATATTTCTGTTCTATAGAGAAAATAATAGATACTGTTATGACATTGACTAGATGTTTTCACTTTAAATAAATTATATTAAAAAGAAAAGACCAGCTTCTCTTAGGAAGTTTAAAATTGTGTCCAGGGCAACATTCTCCAGCAATGTGCTAATGGTGCTTCTGAGAACTCCCTTGTCCATACCCAAAAAATCAACTTTATCATGAGTATATATGGTAGCAAAAAAGTAGGACCAGTGAATTGTATTTTGTTTTATCAACAACAAAAGAAAGTGCTGATTAATAATGGATATATATATATATATATATATATATATATATGTACACTTTCAGCTGATTATAGACTGAATCATCCAAAGGGCAAAATAGGTGGCCAAAATTCGATCACAGAAATGGAACACAAAGCCAGGACACCTGTCTGCTTAAATGAACTTACTGAATCTTTACTCTCTAGATGCAATTTGCTGAAGTTAAGAAAGGCCACAGGAGCAAAGGCATCATCAGAGTGTGTCACTGTCACAACCTCATCACTGAAATTGAAACAAGAATGTACTGGTTGCAATTTAAAAATACAAATATGTTACTTTCTTCTCTAAATAAAATGAAGGAGAATTATTATTACTAACTCATGCATGATTTAAAATTACTCTAAACAAAATTACATTTATGTATAACAATTACTGAGCTGCAGCATCCATACAAATGGTGCTGTAATTGCCAAAATGAGCATGGACATTGCACTAATATAAAGATGATAAAACTATTTTCTAGAAGTTCAATAGTTTTTACATACGCTATTATTTTCTTCTTAAACAGAGGACAATCTAATGTAAATGTCTCATATTCTCCACCCTCTCCACAAACGTTAAGGCCATACTGCCTTTGCTGAAACAAAAACACGAATGTACATTATATTTCAAAGTGAGCAGGCATTCACAGTTTTATTTTATAATTAATTTTGAACTGAATGGTATGTACAGTTTTAAAATACCATTTTATTTCATGTCTAGTAACTGGAAATTTATAAACCATTAATTTAGTGATATATCAGTGTGTGTTTTGCTTATGTTTGAATCAATATCATTTTTAGAAAACAAGTCAGCAAGAATTATGGATTCTTTTCAACATTGTTCCATACACTAATATTACAAAATATTACAAACAATTATCCTATTAAAATGTACATATGCTTTTTAAATTAATGCCTTAAAGACAGAGATATTCTAAATTGTATATTGATCAAGAACACTACTTTTATATTTTTGGGTCTATAAAGTGGGTTTATAAAGAGGTGTGGAAATTATTATTATCGATTTTGAGAGGTATTATATGCAAAATGGGTAGGTTCTCCATGAAAAAGATTAATATTTTTTTCTCAAGCTTTTAATATGTAAGACAGAATTAATTAAATGAAAAGGGAAACTTTTGAAATAATAACAAATTTCAACTTGTTTTCTGGAGGAGGTTTAGCCAAAATAATCAAGGATTTTCATTTGTTTCAAAGGTTTAAGGAATTCTGCCATCATTTTTTTAAAGGCAGTACTTGACCAGAACTTTTCTCACATTATTTAAATACTCTTAGATGGATGGATGAATGTTCCTTAACAACACATTAACACAATTTAGGCCATTCAGTCTCCTAGAAAGTTTCGTAAAAGGTTAATCAGCCGGATTACCTGCCTCTCTACAGGAAATAATAATTAAGGTTATGACATTGACTAGATGTTCCCACTTTAAATAAATTATATTAAAAAGAAAAGACCAGCTTCTCTTAGGAATTTTTAAATTGTATCCAGGGCAATATTCTCCAACAGCTTTTTCCAAGTCTCTGCTTGATAATAATATTCTGATGTGGTGGTATTCTGAGCAATCAAGGAGGATCTGATCAAACGTCAGGTGTTCTTGGCAGGAGATACCCTCTGGTGGATCTTCTCCAGCCTAGAGGTATCTAAGAGTGAGGAAAGAGTGCCCAATGCGTAAGTGGCAGAGCACTATTTCCTCACAATGCCTTTCCTGACAGGACCACACCGAACATCCTAATGCAGGCTGCACTGCATGCAATTTATTTTCTGTTTGCAGTGACCAGAAATCTGACCAATGCTTTCTTGTGAAATGCTTTATTATAGGTCGGAAGTCAGTGAAAGGTAATGGGATGTTGATCTTCCGACCTTTTAGAGCAGTTTTAGCAGTGAGTTCATTGCCACGAATACCGACATGAATATCCTTTTGTAGAGTTTTCAAGGTGGAATGTAGTCCTAAAATACTGAGGACAAGTGGATTCAAATACTCTTAGAATTTTTGGTGTAATATTAGTGAGTAGCCCAGATATATATATATATTTTGTGTGTGTGTGTGTGTGTGTGTGTGTGTGTGTGTGTGTGTGTGTGTGTGTGTGTGTGTGTGTTAAAATGCACATTCATTCACTCACCATTTTTATCATGTGTGGATAAATTTCTTCTAGTGTCAAACCCAGATGTTTATCTGGGTCTAAGCCTGAAAATGTGATTAATATCAAATGATTTACATATTTAAATACTAAAATGTTTCAGTACTTTCCTGTGTGTGTGTGTGTATGTGTGTGTGTCATTCTTATTCTGAACAGTCTCAACATGCCTCACCTACCTAATGCTGCTACCTTTATAATGATGGCTTTCACACCACATTGAATAATCTCATGTAGAAGTTCTACTTGATCCCTTCTCCAAAGAAATGCCAGTACAGTAAGGTTTAGCCTTTGACAACTGTTATGACAAGTGAAATCAAATATTATTAATATGTTGCATACTACTTATGCGAGACTATTGAATACAAAATGTCTTATGGGCCATATACACAGATTTTAAATGTTATATACCATTTACTGTTAAAATATGAAAACAAACTACACCCTGTATTTCATCTACTAGGTAGATCTGAATCTGAAGTAATGGCAACATTTTACATGCGATATCACTCTAATAAAAAAAAACATTGACTTTTCACTTCTTTTGTAAACAATAATTAGGCATTTGTAGATGCAGTACAAAACTGAAAAACAGGATCCACTCGGTGACATCTGGATCTCAAAAGACTGCATTATTATTCAATCTGAGCATAGATTTTCTAATTTTCATGAATTAACTGATCTTGAAGGAATATTTGGCTACGTTTCATAAATGGTAATTAAATATATTGGCAACAAACTTGTTAAAACTACTGAAGAGAACTTTCAACACCAATAAAATCATACAACTGCCTCTACCAAAAGAACAAGAAACCATTTAGTTACAAGTCTCCAGAATTACTCCAAAATATTAAAAATATTATACTTTTAAGTGGCAATATTTACAAAAGAAATTGATTTTACAAAAAATGTAACCGGTATCTGTCACCTATAAGTACACCTGGTAATCCCCAAGCTAATAAAAGTGAGCAAGATGGTTATTTTGCAGTTTGAGCTAAACAATCTGCAGTTTGAGCAAACAATCTGCAGTAATATAAAGGTATTGCCATAAAGAGGAATCCCAAATAATGCATTTTCATTAGCTTGGTGCCATCAGTGATTAAATATATCCAAAGATTTTATGTATTTTAACTCAATTAAATAAACAGTGGAATGACCTAGATCTCTATTTATATCATATGAACACGTATATAGATATAATAAATTGAATGTGTCTTATTTACATTAAGCTGTTTTTAATATTTTAGCTTCTATTTTAATATTTCTATTTGTTTACGAATGAATGAATGTGGTTTTACAGCACTTCGGCAACAATGGTCATTTTGTGCCAAAACTAGATAATGGTTTACATTAAAATCATAAGCATATTATTCTAAGAACATATTCCTCCTGCAATCAATGTGCAAGGAAACGACCCAACAAAAACAACAAAGACCAGTTTCCAGCAATACACAATTAATCTTATGAAAATTAGATGTTAAATTAAGTTGTAAAGATTGTTACTCTTAGATTAATACCAATTAAAATGTGTTTTTTTCTTCTAAAGTAGACCTTTCAATAAGATAACGAAATCCAGCTTCCACCAATAATAAATTTAAGATATAAACATCACAGAAATCATATTTCCGGTACAATAGTTTATATGATATCAAATAAAAGATTTAAACTCTGGGACTATAACAATGGGCCTCCTGATTATAACCATTTATATTTTACATGCTAACAGAGGTGTGAAGACATGACTATAATGCCGCATAACTTCAAGCAATATTCGACTTTGGACATTGTTTGGAAATATATTTATGCTGAAAGCATCACTAAGGTAACGAATAATTGTAAGGAGCACTTGCATCTATTATATATTTATTTTTTAAGTAATTTATTCACATATTTTGGATCATTAGGAGCTATTTAAAAAGCCATGAAACTGCTGCTATGCTTGATTCAGAATCCAGAATTCCAGTTCCATTGTAGAGCTGTGACTCTACATCACAAAACTCCTACATAACTTCAGCAGTGGCTACTACTAGGAAAATAAGTTTCATAGTGCATGTGAAAAATTACACGATATCATTCGTGCAATAGATCTGTTACTGCAAGCATGAATGAAGTCAAAATAAATTTGCTCAAAGTTACCCATTTCCCGAAGCCTCATTTACTCTGTATGTGCAGACTATAACAAAAATACTTGTTTCAGTTTACATATTAGGCGTGACATTTCCCTCCTCTTGCCTGATGATAAAACGGTCTAAATCAGGTTAAGACATGAGAGGTACACATATACTTGGCCAAATGGGACTAAAGGTTAAAAAAAACTATATTGTGTGGGATTCTGGCTCTTTCTTGATAACTAAATTAAATTATATTTCATGAAGTATATGAATTGTGAGTTGTTGATGTTCTGCAGATATACCCTACTCACTCACATCGGAATTGTAAGCTGTTGGGAAATCATACCATTGGTCATCTGAACTGGGAAAAGGGTCTATTTCGCTAGACATAAGTAACTATTATATGAAAACGAAGTTATGTTCACTCTACCTACACATGTTCTACTCTAACTCTCTGATAGTCAGACATTATAGCACCAACAGACACAGCCTCTATGAGTTGTCGTTCCTAAAACACAAGTCAATATTTCATAACTGTATACAGGTTATGGAAAAAACAAGAACAAAATGTTAAAATAGTAACACGCTTACAAAAATTTACGAATTACAATTCATGACATGACTGACCTTGACCTGTTTGAGAAGCTGATATAAATCTTCCACTTCGTCATTAGATGTCAGCTGATAATCCTTACCCTGTGATAGGCTACTGCCTTCTATTGTACGTCTGTATAGTGGCAGTTCCATGGCTTCTGCATAAAGATCTACAGCATGATGTCCCACTGTCTGGTACATATAACTGTCTAATTCATCTAAAATCATGAAATATTCTTAATATAATTCAATAAAAGGATTAAACCAATGCCTTATATATATACATATATATATATATATATTATAAAATTCTAACCTATAAGGTTTATTATATATATATATATATATATATATATGATACATTTTTTATCTATGCAGTAAATATTAGTCATATCTGTGGTTTCTAAATCATTATAGTTCACAGTGGTGACAATTCAATTAAGTCAAAGTGACTTAGTGGTGAGAATAATGGACTAGAAAATGAGAAGTACTCAGCTCAGCAAATTTAGTATTTATCCTAAGAATCCAAATTTGATTAAATGTGTTTATACTTAGTTATAGTGGAAAGTTCTAGGTTGTGGATGGATGAATTTTGTTTAATGACACATCCACACAATTTAGGCCATTCAGTGTACATGCATTCATGTATGTGTGTGTGTGTGTGTGTGCAAACTGACCTTTCTCTTTTGGTCTCAAGTTTGCTAAGGCTACTAACTCATGGCCTTCCCTGACACATTGCATCATGTTATAACAACTATCCTTTCCTCCACTGAAACAAACAGACAAGATATATATGAATGTGGTTTTATACCACATCGGCAACAATGGTCATTTTGTGCCAAAACTAGATAATGGTTTACATTAAAATCATAAGCTTATTTTTATAAGAATATATTCCTCCTGCAATCAATGTGCAAGGGGATGCCCCAATGGATGGATGGATGAATGTTGCTTAATGACACATTGGCACAATTTAGGCCAGTGTCCTAGAGCGTTTGGAAACAAAACTGCATTGAAGATTATGTATAAATGGTTAATAAGCCGGATTACTGGCATCGATAAAAGCTGTTCATAAGCTAAAATGTAAATTGTTAAATTTAAAGGATAAATATGTAAACAATACGTTGCTGTATAAGGTTGTTAAAAAGATAAAATTAGATTCTTAATCTACGAGGGTACAATGAGTTAAGTGAGTAAACTGCTCAAGACAACTTGATGGATGGATGTTGCTTAACGATTATCGGCATATCGGCATAATTTGAATTTATGCCATTCACATTCAGTGTCCTAGAAAAGCTCTTATAACTGCAAGGAATCCCATCGAATCAATTGAAGCAAATCATTATTATAATTATTATTAAACCAGGTGTAGGCTTATTGAATGACTAATCAAATGTAAATGTTGATTTATTTAGATATGGATATATAGATCTAATGTAGAGGCCTATTTATGGCTATTATAATAATAAATATTATGCAAGATGTGTAAAGAATGATCAAGTTTCATGTTCATTTATTGAATTATTCAACATTCATGACATTTCCCTGTACTCACATACAGTACTGATGTAGACTACTAACAGTAACAGTACTAGATATCGAATAAAGTATTCAACTATACCATTTTAACATAATACAATAAATTGACTAGAACTAATCCAATGCCATTATTTGTTGACTAGACTATAGAATATCAATATGAAAACAAATAATCAGGCAATCTAATTTCTTTTATCCAGGTAACAAGAAAGATCCGAAAAAGATGTTGTTAAATCCAGAAAATCTTTCAGTGATTGGATCTACAATTGACATTATCGGTGGGTACCTTAGTGTATCTTGGATAACAAAAAAAACAGCTCCTTTACATTGTTAATCATGTTTGACATTATTCTATTGTTTGAATATATTTATTTCAGCAAAGAAGGTGAAACCCTCCGACATGGGAACTGCTGTGTATACTAGTAGTTTGAACAAAATGGGTAAACTAATTTTTCACTTTTATCAACCTTTATTTAATGTTGACCTGTCAGTAGTGGGTGTTAATTAACTGGCAATTAAATTATATACATTTTGAATTTAGGATTTGATCTGTTAAGTAAATGTCTAAATATTATTCAGTCAATAATGTAATCTTTGAGCAAATGCCATTAACCCTCAAATTAAAGTACTCTATCTGAACTCTGTATGAAAACTGATAAAAATGGCTTTAAATTGCTGTTATTATTAATCTTTTTTAATTATTTTTGACAGGCAAGAGGAAAGCTGAACAATTAAGCCTATCCCCACCAGGTTAGCTTAACATAATTTATTGATGCATAATATAAGAATAGCTCTTTTACTAAGTCTCAAGCTAATTGTGTTTGAAAGATTTACATGGATAAGTGTTGTCATCAACTGTTATGAGAATGGTGATGTCTGAAACAGGAAATGAAATTATTCTATAATTTTTTTTTATTTCAGTGAAGAAGTCTAAGCCATCTGATCTGGCAACTATAGTGGGTCCCAGTAATTTGGACGAAACAGGTAAATTAATTGTTTGGTTATGTCAACCTTTATATCGATATAAATGAAATAGCACCAACTATTTTGTAATTACCAGTGGTACAAAATAATAATTATGATGTTGTTTCTGTTACAGAAGCTGATGTTTCTGTTACAGAAGCTGATGTTTCTGTTAGCAGAAGTTGATGTTGTTTCTGTTACAGAAGCTGACATTTCTGTTACAGAAGCAGATGTTTTTGTTACAGATTACAATTATCTTCATCCCCAAACATCCAGGTAAACACATTTGTTCCATGCATATGCTTGCACGTGCACACACACATATAATATAAATAGTTATCATTTGTATCACAAATGATAACTACATCAATATACCAAAATGGAGTTGGACAAATGTTAACCTTAAAAAGGTTACTTGTTATAAACACTGGTTTATCTAATCCTATTAATATTCAATAGTAAACCTTTTTCCATTGCTGTTTCATAGATCAGACGAATTAAGATTTAAAAAGCTGGAGAAGGAGGTAGCAGAGTTAAGGGAAGATTTTAGGAGTCTTCGGCGCAAGTTGCAAGAAGCTCCAAGTTTTTCTGTTACTTCAGCTGGGGAAAACCTGTTAAGCTGTGTTAGCCATCTGAAACCTGATAATATCCTGGAGGTAGTAAGAATTCTCTCCTTTCAGATTTTCACAAGTGATGAGTGTCCTTTGGTTAGTTCAAAGGTTTTTACTTAAATTTTTTGTAAATGTGCAAAAGGTTCTGCGCAGGTCAGGAAAGTGAAATTTGAAAAGGGGTAATACAATTTGATCATTTAAAAAAATTGATAGTTAGATATTTCACTGTTTATATATTTTGTTGTTTCACTGTTTCACAATTACAAATAGTTCTTTTATTTCATTTACATAACTGATCATCTTATACTTTACTTTGGGTAGAGTCTGGTATATATTTATCTAAATATATAATATATTTATCAGTCAGTTTTTTTCATGTAATTTTGAAATGTCCAGAAATGTATTCATATTTGTTTGAATTTAGATGAAATATTTACCATTCAGTAAGGGTTTTATATAAGTAACATTCAGGTCAATATATAATAGTAAGAGCATTTTGATACCTAATTGTGTTTGCTTTATGTTTTTACATCTAGTTTTGTTGATCTCAAGTGCCATCATTTATAAATACTGTTAAGTAATATACCATGTAGCAGTGACCTGAGTTCCCTGGATCTTAGTTGAGTTACATTTTATTTACATGGAACTTTGTTCTTACTTTTATCAATTTATGATCAAATAAATAATGACACAAAGTCTGGAGTTTATCATTTTCTGAAGTGTGCAATTTTGAGTGAACTGTCCAATCAATATTTTAATATTCTTGAATTATTTTCTTTGCATCAATTCCCTATGAGCATTTGAGTTCATGAACAGTGGCTTAATTGTATATTAACTGCTCATGAACTCTATTATCTATGATGATGATTGGTGTTTTACAGCCAAATTTGTGCATATGGTAGGCTAAATGGGCCGAGCAACCTCCCCCAGTGAAATGAAATTCATGACTTGATGAACTGTTCATGAACGTGCATGATTAGTTCATGAACTATTCATGAAACGTTCACATGACTAGTTCATGAACCATAGTTCATGAACAGTTCACCATACAAATTCATGAATGGTTGAAGAATATTTCATGAATCGGAAAAGGTTCATGAACCATTCATACAGTGTTCATGAACATAGTTCAAGAATTGTTGAAGAACATTTCCAATCTGAAAAGCTTAAGTTAAAATACCAGGATTTATAAACATAGTTCAAGCATTGCTGAAGAATATTTAGTCAGAAAAACTAAATTTACTGAGAACAAAATATGATACAATTGATTTGGGCATACATTCTACTTACTATATGGGATGAAATACATATTTAATAAGGTAAACGTGACACCTAAATAGACATATCAGGATGAATGGATGTTGTTTAACGACGCATCGGCACAATTTAGGCCATTCAGTGTCCTAGAACGTTTGGAAATAAAACCGTTTTAACGAATCTTTATAAAAAGTTAAAAAGCTGGATTACTGGCATTGATAAATTTATGTATAAGCTAGGATGTAAATTGTTTTGTATAAATGGTAAATATGCAAATAATACGTTGGTGTATAGATGTATAAGGTTGTTAAAAAGATAAAATCAGGTTCTTAATCATCCAACAGGGTGTATATAACATGTGAAATATAGAAGATAATGACTAGTTTTGACTAGAGGTAATTAAATAGATTTCTAATAAAAGAGAAGACCTGCTTCTATAGAGGAAATAATAGCTACGGTTATGATATTGACTAGATGTTCTCACTTTAAATAAATTATATTAAGAAGAAAAGACCAGCTTTAGTTTTATATTCATTAAAGTGATGCTATTACCATTTCTTAACTTTTATTGGTTCAAATTGTTGATTATGACAAAATTATTTACAGAGATATACAATTACTGAAATTATATGGACAAGTAGCATTACCAAGATATTATTTGAATATACTATGTCCATAATTGTTAGGTGCAAATGCAACATATATTTTATTATTTTTAGTAACAAAAATTTAAATCAGTGATTGTGTTATTTAATCCACACAGCAGGTATGGTGAGTTTTGCTAACCGTTACAGGTTGCAAATGTTTACCAGCACTTGAAGGATATTCAGTTTCTTTTACCAGAAGCAACATAACAATGAACACCACATTGGTCTGGGTGTTCAACACAAAGAACTGAACAAGTCCACAGTGACCATCTTCCAATAAAACACAATTAAATATCCTTCTCTGCATCCTCGAATAATCTGCAGAATAATACCGCGTACCTTTAATGATGACAGCAGTTCAGTTTTTTCAAATTACACATCTCCTGAATACCAAATGTTTGAAATGAAACTGCATCAATGTAATCTTCAGTGAAAGTGTGTTTTGTTCTACTAATGGTGCAGTTAGCAATGTCCTCTGCATTCTTCCACATCCTCCTCTTTCCACTGAGTTGTGAGGAATCAATTGATTTTGTCATCAGGAAAGATTGTGCTGATTGGTTATGCATTACCTGATGTGTAACATTTCCCGTACCATGTACACACTGTAGAATGCAAGCATTGCAATCCTCAAATGGAAAGTAACTCCAAGACCACAATAGGCCCCACAGATATACATACTGTATAATGTGGACGCCACAACTGTGCACATTGAGACCACATGGTCCTTGGTTGTACAGAGCTTCAAATGATGCATAGAAGCTCTGCAGCAATGCCTCAGCTCTGCCCATTTCCTGCATAGTAATGGAGTCTCCAAGAAGAAGATACACACCTTTGGCTAGTTGAGAAAAATGTCTTAAAAATTGATATGGCAAAATGCCTTCCATGCATGGTATGCCATAAAACAGCAACCAAACCTGGATCTCTGTTGCCTTGAAATTGGCATAGTGTTTTTTCAGGTCCCTTGGCAATCTCTCAATGTAATGGGGAGGCGTGATATTACTTAAACGTTTTTAAATTTGCTTCATTTCCTTGCCAATGAAATAAGGCTTCCCAGTCTGTGTGAGGGAGAACCATAAGTGAAGAAGATTCTTCACAACACCAAGAAGAATGCAATGCATGTATTCTGGTACCACTCCCTTCACCAGATCAAAATCAGTCAGATTCACAATGCCGGATTGCCCTCGGAAGCCAATCACTCTTTTAGACTCTACTGCCATAACCATTTTTCTTCCTACATCCATTAATGTCTCTCCGATGGTATGTGATATGGGTAGCACTGTGAATGACCTTTACCTTGTCTAACAACAACTCCTGGGTTCTTTGCATGTTATGCATGCCTCACTTCCATTAAAGTAAGTCATATTAAGTAATCCTGCTTTAGCTGGTAAGTGTGCAGTATAACAGAATTTTTTTAAAACCACAACTTCTTCAGTGTCAATACATATACGAACTCCTTCTGCTTGAATATTGTTCATCTCCTTGGTGAATGCCTCGAAGTACTGTTTGGATGGTGGTTTGCCTTTACCCTGCCACACACCAACTAAAATCATATTGTTCCTGGTGAACCTTTGAGTTGGACCAAGTTCGTTAATTGCCATGAATATTGGCCATAATTAAACTTCTGAAGATGAATACAGGTTCACTCCAACCGTATTGAAAATTGCAGATAAATTGTTACTATATGATAGGATGGATGAATGTTGTTTAACGACACATCGGCAAAATTTAGGCCGTTACTATATGATAGAAAGTGGCCATCTTCCAATTCCCAGCGGTAAGCCTCTCCATCAGTTATGTCACTGATGTAATCACTCTTTTGCTGTGCAATTGTCACTTTTTTAATCTGGATCTCCCTCCAAATACCTGTTGAAAAAATTATCAGGATAGTTATAACAATATTTAATTGGGCATCTTGTTTTAATATGCAAAATAAGACATGCTCAATATTGTTGAGCAGAAACCTTGGTGTTACAAATAAGATAATAAAGAAATTGTTTTGCACGGTGGTGAGGCCACCATGATTGTACTACGTCATGCAATGGGATACCATTTTCCAATATAATCATGAAGGGAATTCAATTTCTATTGTGTTAGACCAACTTACATCAATTATAAAAATTATCTCAATAGTTAAAATAAAAAATAAGCCCCACAACAAACTAACAGAGAAATACATGACAGGTACACCTATAACATGTCCATGTCAATTAGAGGAATAACTTACCTGGAGTTTCCAGCAACTGCTTGATTTCCTTCTTCACATCAGCAAAGACAAATATTTGTCAGGGTGTCCTTGTTTTGCTATTTTTGTTAGAACCATTATATCGTAGGCCATCACAGTCCTGCTGAACACAGCTGCATTGGTCCAGGTCATCCAGAAAGACTGTGAAACACAAATGGCAATAATGTACCCTCGTCTTTCATATTTGTCCGCAACTTTCCACATATCCTGGTAGGACAAATTCTGCAAATCATTTCCTTCTGGAAAGGTACTTCTGAATGTCTCTACAATATCCTTGGAAGCTGTGACAGATAATTTATTCCGCATAAAACAGGACATCACAGACAATCCCTGAAAATCTTCTTTGCTGAGGGGCAGATCATCATAGAGCGGATAAAGGACATCATTCTCACTGTTACTGGTAAAATCAGTGTATGTTTCAGATGAACCCGAGTCAGGGGCACTTTCTGAGTTATGACCTTTTTCAATCTCCATTTCTGAAGAAACTGACGATTACTGTATCAAGCCGGTTTCTGTGCTCTCTCCAACTGTAATTTTAAGAGAATTCATATATATGGTGTTTTCCAATTAAAACAATTTTATATAAGCCTTTTCTCAAATTAAAACTGTTTTGATTGACTGGTGAGGAGCACCATAAAATTACTTTTTAAAAAGCCATCAATTTTATCAAATAGCAATAATTAATATAATAGGACCAAGTCCACATAATATCCCTATTTTCAATTATCTCTCAACAAAGCAGTTGGCTGCGGTGATGCTATTAAGTAACAAGACATTGCCAGTGAAACTACACAACCTGGGGTTTCATTAGAAACTAGCAGCAACAACTAGCATGAATCAAAGAGCGAGCTTAACTAATTATATAGATTAGATAAATCAATTAATTAAATTAGTTAAGACATTTGTGCAAACCTTCAACAATATCTTCATTTTGGCTGGTATGTACATGTTCAGTACTGCTAACTGACCCTTCTTGAGGACCATGTACCTCTCCAGTTGGGTTAATTAGATGCTGTATAGTACTCTCGTGTCCAACAACACTTGACCTACCAGCTACAAATGAAAGAGATTACCATGATGATTTGTGGTTGATTTTCACAAAGGCTATATCTTGTAGTGAGAATTGTTCCATCAAATTGGATAGCATTAGATCTAATCATATAGACTATAGAATAGGGTCTATCAACAAACAAAAAACATATAGAGTCTAGATCTAAGCACTTGGTAAACCAGCAAAAACTTATTACAATAAGAGGGATTTTAAGATGTGCTACAAATCACAAATTATAATTCACCTTGTTCAAGTTTATTCAGCTTCTTCCACCTTTTGGCAGTGCCAACTGGAACATGGACAGATGTATCGTGCAGGTACAGCTTCTTAACCTTCTTCGCCGGATCTAGAAAGCAGAAATGAAACAGTTGGCACAAATTAATAGAACAATGCACAGCAAACTGAATAAAATAATAAGGATTTCCAGATATATTAACTACAACAGCTAACACATAGGCTATATTAAAAGATATGGCAATATTATTTACAAGTTAATTGAACTTACTGTATCCATGAGATGAATTAAGATGTTTCAGTATATTTTCTTTAGAGGTCAAGTTCCTTTTGCAAATACAACACTGAAATCTTCCTCTCCCTTCGTCATCCATGATACACACATAGTGCTCTGATTTGAGGGATTGCATTCTAGTCTACAGCCTAATTTTTGTTGTACAAGTACTAAGAAAGCGTTGTCTATCTTCGATAATTCGCCTCAAGTAACGACTCCAAAGCAAATATATGTACTCTCGCGATGACATCATTCGAAACAATGGCATATTTTCAGGTGATGTGATTGGTCGATGAAATAAAGCACACGGATTCTGTTTTAAACGGTTGACCGGTTCGGAAGCGCAATAGTCCTGTACTGATTTTTTAGAACAGCTTTAAAGGTTTTTCAAGCGTAACAGTGACAAACCAGGATGTTTTTTTTAGTTCAGTGGGTGCTGGAGAGACTACTCAGTATCATTAAATACACAGGCATTGTGATGCCTAGAAAGGAGTTTGCCGACTATGGCAAAGGAGAGCAGGTGACGGCCGAATTTCAAGGCAAAAAATTCCCAGCAAGAATTGTGGAAATGTCAGGTATGTATACTATACTTATCTCGTCTGTAAGCATTGTGAGGATGAAATTTATACAGGGTTACAGGGGAACAATGAGTTAAGTGAGTAAATTGCTCAAGACAACTTGATGGATGAATGTTGCTTAACCATTAATGACATATGGGCATAATTAAAATTTATGCCATTCACTTTCGGTGTCCTAGAAAAGCTCTTGTAACTGTAAGGAATCCCATTGAATCAATTGGATGGATGGATGAATGTTGTTCAACGACAGATCGGCACAATTTAGTTCGAATCAATTGAAACAAATCATTATTATAATTATTATTAAACCTTATTGAATGACTAATCAAATGTAAATGTTGATTTATTTAGATATGGATATATAGATCTAATGTAGAGGCCTATTTATGGCTATTATAATAATAAATATTATGCAAGATGTGTAAAGAATGATCAAGTTTCATGTTCATTTATTGAATTATTCAACATTCATGACATTTCCCTGTACTCACATACAGTACTGATGTAGACTACTAACAGTAACAGGTACTAGATATCGAATAAAGTATTCAACTATACCATTTTAACATAATACAATAAATTGACTAGAACTAATCCAATGCCATTATTTGTTGACTAGACTATGGAATATCAATATGAAAATAATCAAGAAATTTAATTTCTTTTATCCAGGTAACAAGAAAGATCTGAAAAAGATGTTGTTAAATCCAGAAAATCTTCTTTCAGTGAATTAACCTTTCCCGCACTCATGTGAAAATGAGGGTAGTTGCAATACAACCATAGCATTCACCTCAGCAACACCATGGTCTACTGTTGTGTGCCTGGTTGCAAAAGCATTTCGAAAAGTGAAACGTCTGTTCCCATCAGTTTTCATACATTTCCAAACAGCGTTACTGACAGAGACAGATATTTAGCACGGATGTTGAAAATTCGGCATGACCTAAGACCGGCGTTTAAGGTAAATGTGCAACTTAAATCTGCATCGGTAGGCGATAATCGATGTATGTTTATAATGTGTGACGATACAGTAGTATTGATTTGATTAATTAATTGGAAGCAACAAATTCATCATACATGTTGTACTTGTAGCATGCATGTGTGCTACAAATTATGTGCGATAATAATACAGTATAATTGTTATATATTAGTATAGCGTTACAAATAGACTCAAACCATACAAAATATTTATTTATTAAGTGGATTCTGCTCTTTTTTCCCAGTTCAGTGCCATTCACACAAACGTGTGCTCTTTGCATTTCCTGCCATCAGACTTTGCCACCAAAGGCTACAGGCACCGGAAACTGCTGTTTGATGTAGCAGTGCCTTCAGTGTTTGACTGAGTTGCTTTTGCAACACCCAAGAGAAAGCCAACATCAGTGCGCCCATTTGCCCCAAAGAAAAGGTATGTTGGTTTCCATTAAATTAAAACTTGCTGACCATTTGTCTTTTGAGTGGTCATTCTCTAGAATTAGTGAGTCCACTGCTGGTGTGTGGGATAATTTGCTTCCCCCTGACATAGACACTAGATAATAGGGACCAACAGCTTTTAGTGTCTCTTCTGAAATATACAGGCAAAGGTGGGGTGAACCAAATTGCCCAAGTTTACCATAATAAATAAGCTCATAGTTCATAAGTTTTGTGTGTGTGTGTGTGTGTGTGTGTGTGTGTGTGTGTGTGTGTGTGTGTGTGTGTGTGTGTGTGTGTGAATGATAACAAGTTGTTAAAGTGGCATGAGGGAGGAAAATATTAAATTATTATAATCCAGTGTATTTATTGAAACATAATATAAGACAAAAGTTGTTGAAAATCACTATCTGTAAGCTTAATAGTATTCTTTCTTTGCCTACAGACGACACATAGAAGCTGAAGACAGCAAGGATGGTATGACAGAGCCACCAAGTGGTGAAATATGTGTCATACAGCCAGGTGTGTCCTCCGACCATGGCTATGGGTTACAATCCAACAGCCAGCAGACCAGCTTGGAGCTGCCCAAGCTGAGATTGTCTGACTCTATGCAGAGGTGGTGAGCCTGAGAAGGGAAGGATGCTTCTTGACACGATTATCAAAGGATGATGAACTTCTGACGTTCTACACTGGTTTCCCTTAATAAGCCACTTTGATGGCATTCTTTCAGTGCATCGAGCCAACAGCTTCAAGGATGATTACATACTCGCAACATCGGCGATGAGTGACACAGCAGACAGCAAGCAGGCATGTGTTTGCACCTGACCAGTGCACACTTTCAACTGTAACCCAGTTCCTGTTAGTCCTGCGGAAAATGTGAGTTGGCAATATTGACATGGAGCTAGCGGACATGCACGGCATCTCAACATCAACTGTTTCAAGGAGTGTGTTGTCGTGGATAAATTATTTGTATGTTCTGCTTGGATCACTGCCAGTGTGGCCAAGAAGACAGACAGTGGATTCATGCATGCCAACTGTGTTCAAGGACAGGTATGCTGCGACACGCATCATTCTAGATTGCACTGAGTTGCACATGCAGCGACCAAGTAGCCTGAAGCTGAACACCGAGTTCTACAGTCATTACAAGTCCACGACCACACTGAAAGGGCTTGTTGGGATTATACCTTCAGTAGCAGTGAGTTTAGTGTCTGCCCTACATCCTGGCTCTGTGTCAGATAATGCCATCACACGCAACTCAGGCATCCTTGAACTGCTGGAGAACGGTGACCAGGTGATGGTCAATAAAGGATTCAAAATAGAAGGAGAATTGGCAAAAGCTGGTGCTACTCTTGTGATTTCACCTTTCCTGACAGCGACACGACCCGAGTTCACCAAGCAAGAAGGTGACATACACACAAGCCATTGCACGGGTACATGTGCATGTTGAGCAATTTTCCAACAACTGGACTAGATGAACACCTTGTCACAAGCAAAAGTATAGCACAGACCACTAACCGGTAAAAACTGCCCTCTAAACAGGCTTTACATATTTCATAAAAAAGATAGTATGACATAAGTATTAACGATTCCCTTCTCAATTGTTACATATGTGCTAGAGATGTAAGAAACATGCTTAATGCATAGAAAGGATTCAAACATATTTTGTCATTAAAAATATGTCCTCTACCCAAGTATAACAGAAGTATAGTTTTTGTAATTCCCTTCTCAATTATTAAGCATGCTAGAGGTAGAAGAAACAGAGATAAGGCAGTTTACTTGCCTGTTATTTCTAGTAGAGGTGCGATATTGAAGTCTACTAAGGTTGGTTGCAAATAAACTCAATTGCAATGTAAAAAAATCAATATCACTGCTAACGTTCACATATAATAATAGTAAAAACATTATATGGAGCATTAAATAAAGTAATATTGTAGAACAACTGTATTTGCGCACTATTGAGGTTCATATATAATAAACGTATAAAATACATTATAAAAAACTTATTTGGGCACTGGTCGATAAATCACAACCTCAAAACGGTCAAATGTAAAATTAAATAGGTATAACATGAGTGCTGTAGTTTCAGGAGTTCTTTGCAGCCAAAGCTGGCAGGAAATGTTCTACAAAGAATGCATCTAGCTTTGCCTACATGCGTGCAAAGACAGCAGGGTCAAATTTTATTCGCTCACAGTGTGAATCACATGGCACCTGTCAGCCCCATCTGCCCCATGTACTGTTCATAATACTGGTGACTCTGATGCAGTTGGAGTCCTTCACCAACTACGCTCAGGTATGAAACACCACTGACAGACTACTTCATGGTGCATTTAACCTCTAGTAGCCCCATCTCATTGTGATTGCTGTCATTGACACGTCTCCAGACAACAGCCAAGGTAGCTCCTCATTGGGTTAATTATAAATCCAACTGGAAAAGAGTTCAACGCCATATGTTGCAGCATATATCTCTGCTGCGTCACTCTCATGAAGTGTCCCAAACTCCATGGCAGGCATCTTCACTGCTGACCTCTTCAAGAGACTCTCTGCAAGAGTCGTAAACTTCAAACTTCATTGTTCTTTGAGTAACTGCCTTGAAATTTGATGCAGTGATTCTGTGTTCACGTAATTTAAACCACTCGGGGCACTTTGCTTGGTCACGTGTGTCGCACTCAAACTGACGGGATCCATCTGGAGTGACTTGTAGAGATCTATACAAGAATTGAGAAGTAGCATCAGACATGATGACTGGCTCAAAATCCGGGAAGATGAAGTCTGGGGTATCAGTAACACTTGTAGATGATGTGCCCATCACAACTGGTGCCTGGTAAGAAAGCACACAACCCCTCGGCACAGTCCCAAACTGGCATGTGACTGGTATTGGATTATCCTTCATGTCCCACAAATGTGATGATGGGTCATGAGCAACTAGTGTCGGCATCAGTTGTTCACGAATCCGATTTCTGTTGTGCTGAAGTAGATGTCACGATTTCAGGAACACGAACAACATTGTAGACCTGGTAATGTGACAGCTGGTACAATACTGCGACTTGCTGCTGGCAGAAAGCTCTCCCTGCTGCACATGGGCATGTATGCTGTAACACAGTTGTCAATCCAGTCGCTGGAGTGATAGTCAACTGAAACATAAGTCATTTTAAGTTTAATGTAACAGAATGTTGTAGCATGCTGACAGAAATTCAATATTACTAATAAATTTTGTGTTACTCGAGTTAGATCTTGTAACTAACGTTTAAAATATGCATATGACTGAAATTAAACTGACAAAATATTGTTGCATGGTTTGTCAACTCACAGTTCATATCCAAATATCATACAACAATATTATACCTACTGTTAGTTGATGGAGTTTTTCGTTCTTCTGTTGATTTCAGTAGCAGAGAGCTCGCACTTCTGATCCATCAGTAGTTGTCCTAACTACAAAAAGAAAATTAATTTATATCTACTCAGTATTACATGACTTCATCTTATGCAAAAGCAATTATTCAAAATGATGCTATAGCTATTTCAATTCAATTTAAAATGTTTAATTCAACATTCATAATACATCATTTTAATGAAGGGAAATACATATAGAATGTTGAAAATTAGGATGCTCGAAGCATTGCTTATACAAATTATATATCTAATGCATCCCCACTTCATTACAAAGATCTATGACAAATTTAAATATAAAAAGATGTGAAATAGACATAATTATATCTTTATGAAACAACAAATTAGCTATTAATGTCCATACACTAGTTTAATGAAAACAGCTATCACAATACGTTACAACATAACGATAAATATTCTGAAGTAATTATACTAATATAACTTACAACAAGTTGAACAACTAGACTAGATCTACAAAGTTACAAAAGTACAAATTCAAGAAAATAATGTAACAATGAATGTTAACATGTACCTTCTAAATTGTGGATGTACGAGTCCCAGAAAAACTTGTATCCTTTGCCGACAGCCTTCTTAGTCATTTGTGTCAATTCACACACTATTCGTTTTATATCGTCATGAGAGATGTCACATAAATTAGCCAACGATTTAGACCAACAGCTGAAAACAACATCAACACCTGCCATCTTATCGAATTCTGTTGCGTGTAGCCTCACTTTCAAATGCAACTGACGGTCGCTCCCCGCAAGTGCGGGAAAGGTCAAATGATCCACAATTAACATTATTAGTTGGTACCTTAGACTTTGTGTATCTTCGATAACAAAAAAAAAACAGCTCCTTTACATGTTAATCATGTTTGAAATTATTCTATTGTTTGAATATATTTATTTCAGCAAAGATGATGATGATGATTGGTGTTTTATGGCCACTTCTGTGCACAAGATAGGCTAAATGGGCCGAGTGACCTCCAAAGGTAATGAAGCAAAGTCAAAGATGAAACAACCTTCATATATGCCCACGCTGAGATTGAAACACAGGTCGCAGTGATTTGTGGTCCAACACGCTACTGCTAGACACCGGATGAATGTTGTTTAACGACATATCAGCACAATTTAGGCCATTCAGTGTCCTAGAACGTTTGGGAAATAAAACCGTTTTAACGAATCTTTATAAAAAGTTAAAAAGCTGGATTACTGGCATTGATAAAATGTTTGTATAAGCTAGGATGTAAATTGTTAAGTATATATACATTGGTGTATAGGTGCATAAACTTGTTAAAAAGATAAAATCAGATTCTTTATCATCCAACAGGGTAAATAACATGTGAAATATAGAAGCTAATGACTAGTTTTGACTAGAGGTAATTAAATAGAGTTCTATTAAAAGAGAAGACCTGCTTCTATAGAGGAAATAAAAGGTAGGGTTATGACATTGACTAGATGTTCTCACTTAAAATAACTAATTTTAGGGAAAAAAAGACCAGCTTCTTTTTGGAATGACGTTGACTAGATGTTACCACTTTAAATAATTTATATTAAAAAGAAAAGACCAGCTTCTCTTAGGAAGTTTAAAATTGTGTCTGGGGTAATATTGTCCAGCAGCTCTTTCAAAGTCTCTGCATGGTAGTAGTGTACTCTGATGTGGTGGTATTCCATGCAATTCAGCAATGAAGGTGAAACCCTCTGACATGGGAACTGCTGTGTGTACTAGTAGTTTGGACAAAATGGGTAAACTAATTTTTCACTTTTATCAACCTTTATTTAATGTTGACCTGTCAATAGTGTGTGTTAATTAACTGGCAAGTAAATTATATATATTTGGAATTTAGGATTTGATCTGTTAAGTAAATGTCTAAATATTATTCAGTCAATAATGTAATCTTTGAGCAAATGCCATTAACCCTCAAATTAAAGTACTCTATCTGAACTCTGTATGAAAACTGATAAAAATGGCTTTAAGTTGCTGTTATTATTAATCTTTTTTTATTATTTTTGACAGGCAAGAGGAAAGCTGAACAATTAAGGCTATCCCCACCAGGTTAGCTTAACATAATTTATTGATGCATAATATAAGAATAGCTCTTTTACTAAGTCTCATGCTATTTGTGTTTGAAAGATTTACACGCATAAGTGTTGACATCAACAGTTATGAGAATGGTGATGTCTGAAACAGGAAATTAAATTATTAAATTTTCTTTTTTCAGTCAAAAAGTCTAAACCATCTGACCTAGCAACTTAGTGGGTCCCAGTAATTTGGATGAAACAGATAAATTAATTGTTTGGTTATGTCAACCTTTATATCGATATAAATGAAATAGCACCAACTATTTTGTAATTACCAGTGGTAGAAAATAATAATTATGATGTTGTTTCTGTTACAGAAGGTGATGTTTCTCTTATAGAAGGTGATGTTTCTCTTATAGAAGGTGATGTTCCCAATTACCTTCATCCCACAACATCCAGGTAAACACATTTCTTCTGCTGTGTACATATGCCTGCCTGCACACACACACACACACATGCACCTATATATATATATATATATATATATAGTTATCATTTGTATCACAAATGATATAACTACATCAATACCCTCAAAATCGAGTTTGAAAAATGTTTAGCCTTAAAACAGTTTGTTTGTTATAAACACTGGTTTAACTAATTCTATTAATATTCAATAATAAACCTTTTTCCATTGCTGTTTCACAGACCAGAAGAACCGAGATTAAAAAAGCTGGAGAAGGAGCTAGCAGAGTTACGGGAATATTTCAGGAGTCTGCGGCGCAAATTCCGGAAGTTGCAGGAAGCTGCCAGCTCTTCTGTTACTCCAGCTGTGGAAGACCCGTTAAGCTGTGTTAGCCACCTGGAACCTGATAATATCCTGGAGGTGGTAAGAATTATCTCTGTTCAGGTGTTCACAAGTGAAGATTTAAAAAATCATTCACTTAGTGGTAAAAAAAGTGTTAAGTGTTTGGAGCAACCTCAATCTGCTCTGAACCAAGAAAAATTGGCACGCCTCCAGGTTCTTATCAGATCCAAGTGTCCTTTGGTTACTACCTCAAAGATTTTTATGGAAAAAATTCAAAATCTACAAAAGGTTTTACGCAGGGCAGGAAAGTGAAACTTGATCGTTTAAAAAAATTTATAGTCACTGTTTATATAGTTTGTTTTTTCACTGTTTACAATTTCAAATAGTTTTTTTTTTATCATTTACATAATTATTCATCTTATACTTTACTTTGGGTACACTGGTCTAAATACATAATATACCATCAATGTCAGTTTTTTTCAGGTAATTTTGAAATGTCCAGAAATTTATTTACATTTGTTTGAATTTAGATGAATTGTTTATCATTTAGTAAGAGTTTTATGTAAGTAACATTCAGGTTTCTGTGATATATAATAGTAAGAGCATTTTGATACCTAATTGTGTTTGCTTTATGTTTTTACATCTAGTTTTATTGATCTCAAGTGCCACCATTTATAAATACTGTTAAGTAATATACCATGTAGCAGTGACCTGAGTTCCCTGGATCTTAGTTGAGTTACAGTTTATTTGCATGGAATTTTGTTCTTACTTTTATCAATTTGTGATCAAATAAATAATGACACAAAGTCTGGAGTTTATCATTTTCTGAAGTGTGCAATTTTGAGTGAACTGTCCAATCAATATTTTAATATTCTTGAATTATTTTCTTGTGTCATTTCCCTATGAGCATTTGAGTTCATGAACAGTGGCTTAATTGTATATTAACTGCTCATGAACTCTATTATGTTTTACGACCAATTTTGTGCACACAGTAGGATAAATGGGTCAAGCGACCTCCAACAGTAATGAAGTGATAGAACACCCTTCAGATATGCCCATGACAAGATTCAGATTCTAGTGGTAGTGATTTGTAGTGCGACTACTAATTAGACTGCAGAGGCACCCATGTAATATTCATGAACTGTTCATGAATAGGACCATTTCATGTTCAAGAACCGTTCAGGAACTATTCATGTACACAGTATTCTTGAACTATTCTTGAAATGTTCAAGAACTTTTCATGAATAGGACTATTTCATGTTCAAGAACCATTCATGAACTGTTCATGTGTTGTTCATGAATTCTGTGCATGAACTGTTCATGCACGATTCATGAATAGTTCTTGATCGTTTCACCACGGAACCCCCTAAACTCTAGAAACAAATTGCAGACCAATCAGGTCAATTGATTTTGGCTACAAACAACACAAGTTCCTTACCATAGTCTAATAATGAGGCCCTAACTTATTGAACACAAATTTTACTTTTAATATTACCATATGTTTTGTTTGTTTTGTATTTAGGATTATGAATGGTATGGACAGGGTAGATTCCCATTACTTCTTAATCTTCCCACCTAACAAAAACACCAGAGGCCACAGCAAAATAGTGTTCATAGGACGACGCAGGCTTGATTTGAGGAGAAGTGTCTTTAGCCAAAGAACAATTCATGACTAGAACTACCTGCATGAACATGTGATATCTTGTGCTAGTCTGAACAGCTTTACGTCAAATTTGGAAAAAATTGGAAAGGGGAGCACTATAGATTTCCATGATAAAATGAGATACATGCACTCCAAAATTACAACCAAAAAGGACCAGAATACCATAACAGGCATTGCTTTTTAATTCAGTATATAAGGTATCAAGGTACTATATTAATAACATTAATAATTTAAGCCATTGTAAAAGCTACTTTTCAGGTATATCTTAGAAAATTGGTCACCAATTTGTCAACTATGCCAATATTTATATAAAAATTATGACATGATATCCCATCATAAACCCTGAATTAATCCATGTCATAAGCTTGCCAACCCCAGCCATATATGATGATTGATGTTTTATGGCCACTTTTGTGCACAAGGTAGGCTAAATGGGCCGAGCGACCTCCATAGGTAATGAGACGAAGCGAAGGACGAAACAATCTTCAGATATGCCCACGCCGGGATTCGAACATGCGTGGTAGTGATCTGTGGTCACACACGCTATCGCTAGACCACGGAGGCGCCCCCCCGGCCATATATGATAGATTCATATTCACCATGACATATGGCCTCATTCAGTCTGTCTTGATTTTTGTATATATGATTTCAGGTAAACATTTGTTCTGTGTCAGAAATAATCATCAGCAGCTAGTTTGTCAGTCTCTGGAGGAAAGCTATGCTGACCTCCAGCAATGCCATGACAACGCTGGCACTGGTTGTCACAGACGAGTTAACAGCATGCTAGAAACGATTCAACAAAACTATTACTGGCTGGGTGTTATAAAGGATGTGGAGGAATCAGTATATATTTAAAATGCCTTTAATTTAAACTCTTCATGTTTTATTTCTCTATGAAATGTAACCTTGAAATATGTTTTGGGAATATTTGACTTCTAGTTGTGAATTGATAAGTGTTCCAACTATGTCTCAATGGCTTTACGAATATGAATGGATGGATGAATGCTGTTTAACAACACATCGGCAGAATTTAGGCCATTCAGTGTCCTTGAAAGTTTGGAAATAAAACCGTATTAACGAATCTTTATAAACTTTACAAATATGGAGAAATGGATATGTGGCCTATGTGTAAAATATATAATCTAGTTCTCTTTCTGTAGATTGGTGCTTGTGACCGATGTCAGCATCAGGAATGCATTAGAACTACGGCTCCACTCCATCCCATTGTGACTCATGCACCCTGGGAACTAATTGGCATTGATCTGATAGGTAATATTTATTAACTGTGATTGCATTTTACAGGTATATCTGCACAATGACATGCTTATTTCCAAGTTTGTCTTTGGCTCGACCAATACCATCTAAAGGGTCTGCAGCAGTGTGCCAGGTACTGTTAGATTTCATCTACCTATATGGCCCTCCTCAAAAGTTTTTTACTGACCAAGGCAAAGAATTTGTAAATGAGGTAATTTAGTTTGATCTGGATTTTAAGTATTTCGCATGCTTTGCATCTTAGAGCATGTTTCATAATATATATAATAGTATGTTTATTTAGTACACTGTGTACTGATTTTTGTCCTTTCAGCTCAACACATTCATATTTGAGAAATTTAATGCAAAACATTTGATGAGCAGTGCTTACCATCCACAACGCAATGGCCAAGATGAACGTACCAACCAAACTCTCAAAAGAGCCCTGATTAGGAACTGCAACAGGTAATTTATTCTAATTGACATCCTGCCAAGTATTTGGCTATGAATGTTTCATCAAATATACTTCTGCCATGGCATAAATGACCATGTATGACACTACCATATCCTGGAATAATGCATGTCATCAAATGGAAAGCAACACATCAGCAACCATTTCAATCTTAAAGAATCATGATACTAACTTTTAAAGCGTTTTCACAGTCAGCAAAATGACTGGGATGATCATATTAAGGCCATAGTATATTCCATCAACACCAGCAAGCAGAAATCGACTAAGCACTAAACACATGCCTTATCATGTAAGTGTATAAATAAATAAAAAACTTTAATAATGATCAGGCTAAAAATTTAAAACCACAAGCATGTTAAAGTTTCTTCTTGTTGCCACCAGATCCTGTTTAGAAGAAAGCCTAATTTGTTCGTCATATATACAATTAGTCTGGATAAGGTAGATCTGACTATAACTGATGACATGGTAGAAAACTAGTTCAAGATTATTGCTAGTTCATTAGCTTATTGCTATTTCTTCTGGTCCAATTGCTCATTTACATCTATTTATTTCTTTCCCAGGTAAAAGATATGATTAAGTAGGCACAGGAAAAACAGAAGCATCAATACGATACAAAGACAAAAAACAGGGAGCTAAAGTATTCCAGTTCACTGTGGGAGACGAGGTAATATGGCATAACAAGGCCATAAAGGTAACCACCTGGAGGATGACGGGTTGGGACCCTATGTGGTTTCGTCCATCCAGCCAAAAGGAACTGTGTCGCTTTGCAGAGAGGGGATAGAGCTAAAATCCTGTGTTAATCAGCAGCAGCTCAAGCCATTACGTGGAAACACACTTTAGAAGAATGTACGTGTTACTGTTACTGTTAGTGGAATCAAGCTATGCTGTTTATACAATACAACTAGATTTATAATAATAAATACTGTTTTTAGACTTGCTATCTGAGCTAAACATTTAACAAAACATATTAATGCATCTGTTGAAAGCAGAAAGATAGATGGCATAGAGAAGGATAAACCAAACAGGTTAGACTAGTATAGTGAAGACTCACATTAAAAGAGTGTATATATTATTAGATTTGAGTTATGTCATTCATATAATATAACTAGATATATAACAATAAATACTGTTTTTAGACTAGCAGTTTCTGTAAGTTCTACACATGTATTGATTTTTTTTAAACAGAAAGATGGATGGTCCTGAACAGCAAACACGTAGCAGGTTAGTTCGTTTACTGTATACAATCCATGTTTTGTTGTATTTGCAATATTACCACTGTCCAAGAATAAAAATAAGATTGCAGTAAAACATTTGCATCATTCCATTCAAACAAGTAAATTTATAGGGTAAAAGTTCTGATCTTATGACATCTAACTTCTTTCATTATTTTCTGCTAGGCCCATATACCTTGATTCCACAGGAGAGCTGCAACAGCCTCATTTCAAAAACATGTCCATGTTTCTTGGAAATAAGCGGCTGCCTCATTTACGATATTTCCTGTCTGGAAGCTGACTACTGATTACAGGACATTAGGTAACTTGCATGATCAATAAATGTAGTTATGATTTTAATGCCTTGTGGTATGCAAAGATTTATTTCTGAATTTTTCTAACAGTTTAAGGTAAGGACGCAAACTTGCTCTCCAAAATGGTTTTGACATGATACTACCTGTTAGTAGAACCCTCAGAGACATGAGGTTAGGGAATGAATCAGTTGGTATCTTTTGACAGGTGCATGCTGATTGTTTTGCATTCTGAGTAAGGGGCCATCTCAAAAGTAGCAGATACCAGTATACATAAAAACTTGCAATCATGGATAGCTGTGCTTGATCAGGTCATGTATTGGGACTTCTTTTTTAATATTTTGTGTAATTTGTCACATTTCAGGACATGGAGGCTGCATTCAATGTTCGTCGGCGAGGACGGGGGGAACTGACAAAACTGGAAATTGAGCTGTGCCTAATTTGTCAGAAGCGAACGCATGAAGAATCAATAGATGCGTCTTCATCAGGACTGATATCAGTGAAAGATGCTTCATCAACGCGGACGAAATTTCATTGTGACGCGTACATTGATACTATTGACATGCTGAACAGTAATTCACATGTTTTGAATGATCCGTCTAAAAAATTGATTTGGCACAAATCGTGTTATTCGTCATTCACGAGTAAGTCACACTTGGAACGTCTAAAGAAACGGTACGAAAAAAACTTGCCCGCAAGCTCAACCTCTGAACAGGAGCAGCATGCCGTACCCAGACTGTCCAGGACTGTTATCCCACCAGTGGATTATAAACTGTGCATTTTCTGTCAAGCGGATACTGGTAGCAGCGACGATATAAGGAGGGTAATGACAAAATCAACTTCGAGTAAGATCCTCAAACACAAAGACAGTGATTACTTCCTGAGTTGTCGACTAGCAGGGTTTTCCTGTCTTATTGCGGCTGAAGTGTGTTATCATACCCTCTGCTACGCAAAATTCTTAAAATCTATTGCTGCTTTTGAACGTTCCTCGGAGTCATTTTCCTCACCCATGAAGCAAGCTTGCTTCAGAGCTGTTATGGATGAGGTCCAGGTCGGGTTGAATAGGGGAAATGTTTTCACAGTAAAAACTCTCTGGGAGCGCTACCTAGAGTTACTGGCTACAAGGTCAGCGGAAAGCGAACTCCAGGATGACAACAACACATTGCGGTGGTTTCGCAATAAGGTAAAGAAACATTTTGAGGGGAAGGCCGAGTTCATTGCACAGGAAAATAGAGCTGATTCCCTTCTCATTTTTCCAACTGTATCAAAGGACCGTCTTACTGCAAAATGGAGGGAGAATGCTGGGGAATTAGAGGCAATGGACACAGAATACAAGCTGCAGAAGGCATTCAAAGAACTGGACATTGACACTCAGTTCATGAAATCAATGTACCACGTGGGTACCAAGATTAGAAGTGAATTGCAGAATGTAGAATCACATAGTATGTATGATGGCATTGACATTGCTCATGTTGAAAAAATGGTACCTCAGAACCTTTTCCTTCTTCTCAGTATCATAGTAGGTGACAACGAAACTGATGAATGTAGGGAAAAGATATTTAGCTTAGCTCAAGATGTAATCTATGTTGCTTCAAGAGGTAAAACCCTTACGCCAAAGCATGTAGGCCTAGCATCTACTGTCCACCATGCAACTAGAAGTAAATCATTAGTCCAACTTCTGAACGCTGCTGGTCACTGTGCAAGTTATGAGACAGTTGAGAAAGTAGACACCAGCCAATTCTCAGGTAAAAGAAAACGTACCTGCTGGAAAGTATTTTTAAAGGAACCAGACTTACTACAAGCGATTGGCGGTTCTACAGAATGCAGTGAAGATGCACGAAAGGGTGCAGAAAAGTTTGTTTGCCACCTGTTCGGCTACGGAAATTGTGGGTCGGTGAATGAAGTTGTTTGTGTTTGTGAAGGGGAAGTCCTCCATAGAAGCCTTACCACCTACTGAGGACGCTCTTTCTTTTCATCTCATGCGCAGTAACTACCAAGCTTTCATCTGGAAGACAGCCCTTACGAATGACACGGATCTACCCTCTCCAGATGGGAACGGATGGACCGTTAAAGCTGGGAAATTTACGCCGGTGCTAATGTCCTTGCAATCAGTGCCAAAATCATGCATGGCTTTGGTCAGTTGCTCTTGTAAGAAGGGGTGTAGCCCCACCAGATGTGGCTGTCTAAAGGCTGGCTTTCTCGCTTGCACAAGCGCTTGCAACTGTGAGGGGTTGTGTCAAATGGATGAAGATGATTAATGAACTTAATTAAGCATGGTGACAACAGCAGTTAAAGTCAGTATGTTCTCAAACTGTTGGAACTGTCGTAAAGGTTTGACCCCCCCCCCACGTCCCCATCCTCACCCCCTCCCCATTGCTAAGTGACATGTTCTTAGAAAAAGATGACGATTGTAACTAAGCTTCTAATGTTACAGAGTTACTTATTGAATTTACAACAGAATGTTGTGGTATTAGAACAGTAAAGCGTCTTTTGCCAATACATGTCATGTTTCCCGAAATTGGGGCCTAATACATGTCACCTTAATGTCACCCCTAATTATCCCAGGTGGCTGAAACTTGGTACAAAACTGCCAAAACATGCCTTCTACACATTCCATACACAGGATATACCATTTCTCTAAACGGTGGCATTTTTTAGGGAAAAAAGTTGTGAAAGGTCATTTTTGGGGGGTAAGGGGTCAAAGTAGGGTCCGACCACTGTCTCCATGTGGCAGATACAATTTTGTAACTTTTCATGAATAAACTTGTTAGAGTATATTACACACTTCATTTTCATGGTTGATTTGTTTGCATATTTTGAAAAGTGACAATATAACGGCCCTTTCTACATCCCCTACCCCCAAAATATGCCCATTTTTGGAAAATTCCATTTTCACACAAAAAGGGTTAATACACGACTATAAGGAAAAATCAGAGGTGGCATCCACCCAGGGAGGATGGGCCCACCTATGGGCTAATGATATAGGGTGGATGCCAGCTTGTAACCCAAAGTGATTTGATACTTGTGATTTTGGGTCTCTGCCTCTCTACTATGATAGTAAAATCTGCACACGACTGAGTGTGCAAAAACCTGTTGGCTCGTGTGAGGGGTGTCACATGTGGGAGCACATATCATGCACTGGCATTTTGTAGAATGTGTGAACGAAGCATATGTTGTTAATATTATTGTATTCATAGAAATTAGAATTAAAAATAGTTTTGCGTCTTACATGCTGAGTAAACCTGATTCCATTTATTGTTAATGTAAATATATATATATATATATATATATATATATATATATATATATCATTAAAACATATGGAAACACTTGGGACTGAGGAAAACTGTTCCCTATAAAGGGGGGGGGGTTAATCTGAGAATGACCTATGTACAAGAAAGTCTTATAGTTATATTAACAGATAATCACACATGACAAGTTTCAGAAATGTCAAAATCTGGCTTTTATACGTAAATCAGAGGGTCTCAGAAAATAGAGCTTTTATATGTAAATTGGAATATTATAATAATTACTATGGTAACAGAAAAGATCACACCTTATGCCATAAAACTTTTATCATTACCACCCAATACCTGCCACCAGATGAAGTACAAAATATCCATGTTCTATGTAAAACGTACAATCTCAAATTACTGCACTTTATAGAGACTAATGCACTGGAAAACAATATATATAGTATGTGTCAATGCAGATCATTGTACTTGAGTACACAATTTGAAGTACTCTAATGTAGTCAGTACTCATAACAGGAAGTACTCAGTACCTGTACTCGAGTACATTCATAAAGCACTCATACTTTGAAAGTACATTCAGAGTACTTTCACCATAAACAGAATATTGCTTTCAATTTATTTTTCATTTGTCTTTATGGGCATTTTCTCCCAAAATGGATTTAGAATTGTGTCCGTAGAAATTGATCAGTTATCATTTTAAACCAGAATCCCTGTGGATTAGGTCACTTTGATTTGAAACATAAAGTATGAATGTTAGGCCGTGTATTAACATTAATGTGAACTTAACTAAAACCACTACTGTCATTATGCAAATTTTTGTGAAATAATTATGAGGATTTTGGGCTATGTGCAAAGCTGGAAGACCTTGGTTATCCTACAACAACACTCCAGCAGAAGCTGGCGATACTCAGGGTGGTGAGTGAGAACCACACAGTTTCATGTTTTGTTCATTTTGTTGGGAAGCTGGAGATTTGGATGCAACCATAAAATAAAAATTAAAAAACTTTTGTTAATGGGAACAGAGTTTTTAAGCTGGAATTGATTAAGCTGCACCAAGATTTTAACAATCATGCGAGGGCTAAACGGATTGTGCATGCAAAGGACAACTCGTATAATACTAAAGCTCACAAAATAATATGTGACTTAAACAGCAGCAACTTAGAAAAACTGACAAAATTATTTATAACTTGTCATGCCTTGGCACTGCTTTCGGTCCATATATTGATTATGAGTGGTAATGCAAGCTAGATGTTGTGAAGGGTATAGTCATTGTAAAGATGTACAGGAACTGTGAAGCAGCAAAGCAGTTTGTCAGTGCTATTGCCATGGTGGAGAAATCAAAAGTTGCAGATGAGATCAAAGATGTCAACTTTATTTCCATACTCAGTGACGGCTCCATCAATTCATCCATAACAGAACACGTACTGTTCTTTTTACTGTACGTCGCAAATGGTACCCCTATTGTTAGATTTGTGGCCAGTATCCAGGTGGAGACGGGTGATTCAATATCTATCTTTAAAGCAATTCAGAAGGCTCTCAAGTTATTTGGAAATACCATACACTTTGGCTTCGCCAAAACTGGTTGGTTTGGGGTGTGGTTGTGCATCTGTCATGACTGACTGCTGCAATGCTGTTTATGCACTACTGAAAAAAGAGCAGCCCTCTATTGTTGTCATCCATTGCTTTGCCCATCATTTCGAACCTGCTTTCAAGGATGCCTGTAAGTTAAATGTGATGTATGATAAAGTTGTCACTACTCTACTCATGGGGTTACACTACTTTTACCATAAGAGTGCAGTTAATCGTGCCATGCTGAAATGAAGTGCTGCTTGTCTGTGGATGAACCTACTCATTCCAACACATATTATGTGAACAAGATGGGTCGGCCATTTACGCAGAGCTCTACAAAGCACCATCAAATCATTTCCTGTTATTTTACTGCATCCGCAACAATTATTTATAGTAAATATGAGATGTGCAGCTTCTATAAGGAATAATTTCGGTGTTCCTGCATTACCTGTGTAAATTACTGGCATTTCACAATTTAAAACAAAAACTCCATAAGACACTGCATGACTGGTAGAAAATAATGAACATGCTGACAGGTATATATGACAACAATTTAACCTATTGTAAGATCTATGACAGTTGTGCATAATATTTAGTATATCTGACGTACATGTCATAATTCTGACTGAGTTTTTGTACAGACGACACAAACAGATGCACGACCATCAGACAAGACCCAGGTTAGCAAGGGGCTTCTTAAAACTACTGTCCTCCAAAGATCTCATCTGCTACATCCATCTACTTTTAGACATTTCCGATTCACTGAAGAGCCTCTAGAGATGCAACTTTTCAAGACAGGAGTATCGTAGTGTCGGTTGTCCATCGAGAGATCAATGCATGTGTTACTATCATCACAAAAAATTCAAATCCAAGTTAGTAGCCTGGTATACTATTGCAGCAAACGTTTCATCATATACTGCTGTAATGTATATTATACGTTATAGCAGCATATGACTATATAAACGTATATCATCATGTATAACTATCATACTAACTTTTACACAGGACCAGACAGCAGAGACTTTTCGCATATTGACTGTACAATGGTTGATGAACAATTGAAGATAATAAATTACTACCTATATAAACTGTTTTCACGACTGAAATTGCAAAATAACTATTTATATGCAAATGATACACCTATCTACATGATAATCCCTTATCCTGTTCAATTTTTGTATTATTAACTGCTTCCCACAGAGATCAGTAAAAGATTCATGTATTACTGCCCTACATAATATAAAATAAATAGCGTATGAACATATAATGTGATGTAGGAATCCAATAATGTAACATATATAAAATACGTATGAACCTGTAGGAATAAAATACACAATATAACATTTGTGTATTTGCTATATCATGATTGCAGTGATGGACCTCACCTAACAAAAGTAATCAACAATGACACAATGCGCAACCTGAACCTCACTCAGATACTGACACATCATTTGTAGCAGCTTGGTTGACAGCCATGGAAAATCGGTCCACTGATAATGATATTAAACAAGGACTCTCCCAAGCTAGCCACATACCAAAAATATCAACTTGGCCTCCTGTTTCTGAGACTGCAGAAATTGCTAGTACAGTAATTCAAATTTCATTCAAATTCATGTTTTCTTGTTTTTGGTTGAGTTTTGTTTGATTGGTTCAGGACGTTGGTGTTTGTCTTTGGTATTACAGGGATGTTTCCTGAGTGCATATAATTATGTATATATTTGTGTTGTGAATATTCAATGGTCAGATATTCATACAATTTATTGCTATTATTGGCTTCAGACTTTGGTGACCGGGATGTGCAGAGCATTATAGATCACTACAAGGATATCCTGTTGTTTTCAGGCATCTCTTTAGAGCTTGTTGAGATAGAATAGTCAGTCAGTCATCCAAATATAATGAGCAGTAAGTGCTAATTATCATGCAACACATTAATGTCCATTATGTTATTAACAGGCATGTTCAAACATTAAATTATGTTTATTATCCTGACACTGAAGCTGCAGATATTCTTCCGATGACCTCAGTAGTCCCAAGTCACTTGGAGGTACAAAACTGGTCATTCCAACACCTTGACAGTGATAAATTTGTTGCTAACTCTTTCATCCTCAAGCACTGAAGTTGAGAGAGGTTTCAGTCAGCTGAAACTACTAAAATCAAAGTTGCAGCCCACTCTCACAGAGCAGTGACTCAATGAGTTGCTGACAATCAGCTACTCAGCCCTGATATTGAGGCATTAGATCTGATGCAAGCAAATAAACTGTAGAACAACATTGCGTCCCAGCCAAGGGGTTCTATATTTAAAGACTAAATATTTTATTTAAATACTAAATACAAAGACTTTGTCAACTGGTCTGAAGGTGGCAGTAAAAATCAAGTTGCTGAAGATTTGTTTGATTTTTGAAAAACATCTTGATTTTAATTATTTTTCCCTTTTTGGTTTTCCTCTTATTTAAATTTTTGTGTTCCAGATCAATCTAGCAATTGGAAGGATCCCAATCCCCAGGTTCCAGGTGTAGATGAAGTGGAGAAAGTTGGGATGGAGGACGTGGGGCTGGAGTATCCTGAGATTGAGGGGCATAAGTGACAGTGGTTTGGAGTCAGATGTTGACTTGGATTTGGAGGAATTAATTTATAGACTTTTGAAAATTTATATGTAATCTGTATTATTATTGTTGACTTTTTGTATTTGAGCTAAAAGTTTTGTTCTTGTTGGGGGTGTAGTTCCATGTTATTTTGCCTCCTGTTAGTGTGTTGATTGGTTCACAAGTCCCTCCTGAAAATACCTCATAATACTTTAAATATACCTGAGAACCAATTCAGGGCCACTTAAACTTTGGATAAGAGCCAGTAACTTTTGAAACTTGTTTGTCCCCAATCTGTATCCCTGGAGCTGTGGGTGTTTTACTGAGGCTGAATTATAAATTGGTATACATCCACTTCAGTCACACAGTACAATTTCGTAATGCAATTACTACTAATAGTACTATGGTTGGTAGATGATGATGATTAGGGGTTCACCAGTATGATCGATTGGAGCAACACACAAGTCCAGCTTGGATGACCAAAGAAATATTCATAACCTTCATGGAGCAATACCAGTGTGATAAATGAACAACTTGCAACAGGGATCAACCAGCAGCCAGCACCAAATGAACAGCTAGGTCCAGAAGTCACACGACATCTGGAGACAAATGAACAGCAAGAAACTAATGAACAGCTGACACCAAACAAACAACTGTGTCCAGACCAGGGCCATATTTAACAAGGGCTGATATGGAACAAATGCTGTCAGAGTATGTGAAGAAATAAGAGGCGAGCCATCTCAACAAGAAACAGTTATTCTCTGACTTCTACAGAAACACCTCCCCAGATCCACACCATGCTAGGCCCATTAATCACCAGTCATCATGCACAGTTCTCCATCATGATGAACACTTTTCACCTGATATGGGTGTTCATGAAAATGTTGCCACCAGCAATGAGGCTGGTGATGAAGAAAGATCAAAACAAAAATCAGTAATGAAAGGACATCAAAAGAAATTGATACTATTAGACTTAGAGCTCGTGTACTACACCTTTTTAGTATTGATACTATGAAGGAGTGCACAGCTATGCCCAAAGATATAAATGGCCATCTAAAGCTCGGCAGCACTTGAAACTTTTAGTCTCTGGCTGCTGAAATTTATGAAGTGAAAGTTGTGGCTAAATTTAGGTGCACAGTGTGTGTACAAAAGTATTAAATAATTTGGCATAGTATTTTGGCTGCTGAGGCTTTTTTTATAATAAGGCTTTGGAGATAGCATTTAATTATAAAGTCACTGACAAGAATGTATTGACACCGGGTGATCAACTTGTCAGAGTTGAAGCAGCACAGAAACAGAGTGAAAGAATCCATAAGGAGATGTCAATGATGTCCAAGTACTGACGCAGACTATTGACAAGTGCTTGGAGACAGTTTTGACACACACAAGAAAGGTCTACTTTGACTCTTCAACATCCTAGACCTCCGACTTTGGCCAGCTAATAATGACTCTCTGATCAACCATGGAAATGGTGACATCCTATCCCTGACTAAACATTTTCTTCGGGTGTTAGCAACTGCCCCCTGGCATTGTCAACCTGAGTGATTTTGATCTGGCGAAGGGAGTGGTACCAGACTACATGCATTGCATTCTCCTTGGTATTGTGAAGAATCTTCTTCACTTATGGTTCTCCCCCACACAGACCAGGAAGCCTTATTTTATTGGCAAGGAAATGAAACAAATTTCAAAACATCTAAGTAACATAAAGCCTCCCCACTCATTGACAGATTGCCAAGGGACCTGGAAAAATGCCAAGCCAATTTCAAAGTAACAAAGATTCACTTTTGGTTACTGTTTTATTGACATTTTCTATCATATAGTAACAATTTATCTGCCATTTTCAATACGGATGGAGTGAACCGGTATTCATCTTCAAAAGTTGAATTATGGTCGATATTCTTGGCAATTAACAAACTTGGTCCAACTCAGAGGTTTGCCAGGAGCAATATGATTTTAGTTGATGTGTGGCAGGGGAAAGGCAAACCACCATCCAAACAGTACTTCGAGGCATTCACCAAGGAGATGAACAATATTCAAGCAGAAGGAGTTCGTATATGTATTGACACTGAAGAAGTTGTGGTAAAATTAAGTTTTATGTTGTACTGCAGACTTACCAGCTAAACCAGGATTACTTAATATGACTTACTTTAATGGAAGTGAGGCATGCATAACATGCAAAGAACCAGGAGTTCTTGTTAGACAAGCCCTGTTGAAATGAAATTCATGACTTGATGAACTGTTCATGCACCTTCTTGAACTATTCATGAACTACTCATGAAATGTTCACATGACTGGTTCATGAACCATAGTTCATGAACAGTTCACCATACAAGTTCATGAATGGTTGAAGAATATTTCATGAATCTGGAAAGGTTCATGAACCATTCATAGTGTTCATGAACCTAGTTCAAGAATTGTTGAAGAACATTCCAAGAACCTCATATACCATTCATAAACATTAGAGTTCAAGAATTGCTGAAATACCAACATTTAAGACTATTAATTGTCAGACATAGGGTCAATTTCATTTTGTCAATTCCAATTAATTCCATTCAAATTCTAAGTCAAATATTCATAATTAAATTAAGAACATGTTTTTTATCTCGGATTCTTTGTGTTTGTTTTGTGGGAGAATCCCCAGGCTGTCACTTATTCGGCACTCTATGTTGGAGTGGTTGAGGATCTCCTCTCCCACCACTCAAAGAGGAGCAGTATGGAAAGATTGAGCCGAAATGCCATGAACTTGATGAAGGTGGTCACTGCCAGAGTATTTAATTATTTTACGTCCTCAGGGGGTCTTTAACGACAACGTCCCCCTTTATTTTTAATAATTCAGTGGAAAAGGCAGCGTCATTTAACGTGGTTAGCCACCCACGATGTTGTGAGCCGAGAAATTAATCTCTGGAAAAGTTTCGACCTCTTACTGGGATCGAACCTATCCTCTGGTTTGTGTAGTTTGGGGATTTACCTCAGGCTGTCCCCTTACCAAGTGCCGGGTTTAGAAGTAGCAACAACTAGGCCTATAAAGCGCATGCGTGAACTCTCGCGCTCATCGTTCGAAACTATGGCATATTTTCCGGTGATGTGATTGGTCAACGACATAAAAGCGCGACTGTGAGTTTTGTTTTAAACGGTTGAGTGGTTTAAGAGCAGCAGCATACAAGTGTTGTTTATAACAAATTTAAGAAGTTTTCAAGTGTGACCATCTTAAATCAGCATGTATATTTTAGTTGATTGGGTGTTGGAGAGTCTGTTGAGTATTGTTAAAGACACAGGCATTGTTACACCAAGAAAGGATTTTCCGATTATCGTAAAGGAGAGCAGGAGACGGCATTACTGCCATTAAAGGGGCCATTATGATTACAGCTTATTACAACTAGACAGTCTACAAGGGATTATATCTACTAATCTAGAGTCTAGACTCTAATCATAATGATACGGTTAGATCTACACCTAAGTAACGTTCAGATTTCTATTTGACTATTATAGTGTATTAGTGTATATTTTTAAAACAGATACTGAGCTAGCATGTAGATCTAATCAACTGTTTATGTTTTAACACCTACTACTCTACTACTAGACATGTTTATCTACTCATCTATGATCTATTCTAGACCTAGGTCCTAGTCTAGTGGCATCAATTGTAAATATAATGTTAGGTAATAGATCTAGAGGTCTGCTATTACCGGAAGGCGTAACCATGTAGCCCAGTGTCAGTGACAGTCTGCCCAGAGGCAGAGCTGAGCTCCAAATTTTAGTTGAGTTCGGAATTGTTTAAACCACCAGGTAGTTGAATTATATTTTATTTACATGAGAAATGATTGTTATTTTTCTGATAAAATAAATAATGAAACTAATTAGTCTGGAGTTTGTCACTTACTGAAATGTGCATATTTTACAGTGATTAGGACTATTTCATGTTCAAGAACTATTCATGAACTGTTCATGGACCACATGCATTGAAATGTTCATGAACAGTTCCTGAACTCTGTACCTTGAAAAGTTCATGAACTGTTCATGAATAGAACCATTTCATGTTCAAGAACCATTCATGGACCATGTGCATTGAAATGTTCATGAACAGTTCCTGAACTCTGTATCTTGAAAAGTTCATGAACTGTTCATGAATAGGACCATTTCATGTTCAAGAACTCTGTGGCTTGAAATGTTCATGAACTGTTCATGAATAGGACCATTTCATGTTCAAGAACTGTTCATGGACCATGTGCATTGAAATGTTCCTTGAACTCTGTGCCTTGAAATGTTCATGAACTTTTCATGAATAGGACCATTTCATGTTCAAGAACCATTCATGAACTGTTCATGAACTGTTCATGCACGATTCTTGAATAGTTCATGATCTTTTCACCAGGGAGGTAAAGGTCATTCACAGTGCTACCCATATCACATACCATCTGAGAGACATCAGTGGAGAACTGACACTGATGTCAGAAGAAATATGGTTATGGCAGTAGAGTTTAAAAGAGTGAGTGGCTTCCAAGGGCAATCTGGCATTGTCAATCTGACTGATTTTGATCTGGTGAAGGGAGTGGTACCAGAATACATGCATTGCATTCTTCTTGGTGTTGTGAAGAATCTTCTTCACTTATGGTTCTCCCTCACACAGACTGGGAAGCCTTATTTCATTGGCAAGGAAATGAAGCAAATTTAAAAACGTTAAAGTAATATCGAGCCTCCCCACTACATTGAGAGATTGCCAAGGGACCTGAAAAAACACTATGCCAATTTCAAGGCAACAGAGATCCAGGTTTGGTTGCTGTTTTATGGCATACCATGCATGGAAGGCATTTTGCCATATCAATTTTTAAACCATTTTTCTCAACTAGCCAAAGGTGTGTATCTTCTTGGAGACTCCATTACTATGCAGGAGATGAACAGAGCTGAGGCATTGCTTTAGAGCTTCTATGCATCATTTGAAGCTCTGTACAACCAAAGACCAAGTGGTCTCAATCTGCACAATTGTGGCGTCCACATTATACAGTATGTGTATTTGTGGGGCCTATTGTGGTCTTGGAGTTGCTTTCCATTTGAGGATTGCAATGCTTGCATTCTACAGTGTGTACATGGTACGGGAAATACATAACCAATCAGCACAATGGAATACATTTGCAACCTGTTACACTTACAGTTAGCAGAACTCAAAATACCTGCTGTATGGATCAAAAAAAGAATCATTGATTTATATTTCTGTTGCCCAAAATGGTCAAATATATGTTGCATGTGCACCTAACAGTTATGGACAGTGTATTTTCAAATAAGATCTTGGCTACTAGTCATTATAATTTCAGTAATTGCTCATCTCTGTAAAGTATTTGGTCATAATCATCAAGCTAAACCAATAAAGTGTAAAAGTTACTGATTTTCACGTACTGTTATCGTGCAATTTATAGGTGCAGCCAAAAGATTAGGACTGAACTATGGGTGACAAGAATTATTATGGTGTTGCCAAAGGCAGGCAAGTTGGGATATATTTGTGTTATGGATATGCGCATAGACAAATATCCCAGAACGTTACATCAGGGATTTATGGATATTGATGAATGTTTGGAGTTCATGAGGAATCATACTATTTCTAGTGAAGACGAATGGAATGTGTTTGACTGACAATGACATGGAATAGCCCTAAATGAGTATATAAATAGGTTAGCTGATCAGGCACAATCATCAGAAGTAATTCAGGATAGTTTTTTCACAGAAGTAGTCATCAATTCTGTATTGACTTTTATTGTTTGTAGTCTCAATAACTCCCCAGTGGAATTAGTGAGGAAAGGTTGTCTGGAATATTGAATAAGGCTAAGAACATTCTTTACGATGTTGGTGATAAAGCTATTCTGCCAAAATATAAAACTAGGAGAGGTGGATCTGTTACACCTGAAAGTGAAGCAATTATAAATGATATTATTAACGGCATCAGTAAATTAGGGGAACAAGACAAAATATCATGGCTTGTTGTGGATGTAGTTAGCTCAGCAGATTCCCGAAGTGTATTCCAGCCCAGACAAATTCTCTTAGTATGTGTGAAAAGATTAAGAAACTGGAGCAATGGATGAAATATCAGAGGAGGCATTGTCAAAGAATGTCAGGAAATCAATTCAGATTGAGGATAAAGTTAATAACTTTGCATCCTACTCAACAATAGCTAGGAGTAATTCTGGAAGTGGTAAATCGTGAGACCAGGGAGGCATGTTTCTTCCATGGACGGTAATAACCACAGTAAAAACCGGGTTATTTCGGTTATGGAAGAAATACTTTCTTCCCTTCCATTTTGGGAAGAAATGGAAGAAACCCCAAAATGTGACAAATACTAATATATTTTTCATGCTATTCAGACACATTATAATAGGATATAGTCCTCATATTTGTTGGTTTGCAAAAAAAAATTTAGGAGGGAAAAAGGAGGTCTCAGAAGCACTTTGACTTATATGCACGTCATATTTCCTACCAGCTGAAGGAAAGATATTTTGGGCCATCCTTAACACACAACACTATAGGATTCAACCCAATAAGAGTCGGACAAAAATTGCCACATCGCTGCCTATTAATCCATCATTATTCAATAAATAACGATTCATTTTCACCAAACTATTACAATAAATATTAGGTAATGTCTTTTAATTTCATCTTGATTTTTTTTAAACGAAAAACGTGACAGATGACAACTAACAATTCATATGTGCATCATGGAACTGCTGATCACGGAATTCAGTAATTGATTAATTTGCATGGATCATTGGAATCCACTTGTTCATCGATTAATTGCACAAAGACCCTTTAAAAGCAGCCTCATTTTTTGTATTCCTCACTTCTTATGCAACATCACTACATGATTTGTTCAGAAATGTTTCAACCAAAACCATCACAATGGAGCACCTTGTGGTATTATGCTCTACATCCCAGTTACAAGGGGCCTAAACTCTTACAGATCAGTTGATTATTGTCACAGACTCTGTGACCCTTGGGAGTTTCTTCCCAATTTCTTCCTGGAAAAAGGGTTTTCTTCCCGGCAAAAACCCATTTCTTCCCACCGGAAGGGAAGAAATACCTTTCTTCCGGGAAGAAACCCAACCCTAACACAGGCATAATCTAGCATACAGAATGAGACAATTACTTCACAATATATACCACCAGAATTACATAGCTGCCAACATTTGAAAATTGGAAAGAATAATCATTTATGTGCGAAATGTGACATACGGCTAACATGACACTATGTATCATAAAACCATGTAATTTATCGATATCAAAACAATTTAACGTCATAGGTATTCTTTTGTGAAAGATTCAGCTGCTTTTTTTCTCCCACATTAAAAACAATTAATTAAGTCATCATACACAAGTCTGCACTTTCAGTACATCATTACATATTCTACACTATACTAAAATCTTCCTAGGATTGCTGTATTATTTATTATCATAATATTAACAGAAAATGAAGAGAAAAAAACACAGTGATCAAACAAATAAACATGAAAGGGGCAGATAAATCCACCATATAAACAAGACCATGTGCTTTTATTTACTGTAAACAAAGACAACTGGCCAATCAGGAGAGGGTATTTGAATCACGTGACCATTATAATGCAAAATGGACGTTTAACAGCCAAGATCAGCAGCTAACAAAATTTCTCCCATCCTTCAAGCTAGGTTCTTATATTCAGTAAATATTTATAAAAATGACATTTGAAATGGCTACAGCAGTATATTTTGGCATTATTTCAGATCAAGAAATTATTGAATGATAAATATTTGTCATTTATCATGACCAATTTTCTGTTGAAAATTGGTCCAAAATCCAGCCTAGAATCGGGAACAGTGGTTTTTAGTGGCTGTTGGTGAGGTATGGGCATGGGTGTTTTAAACTATGATACTTCTTTCACTGCAATGAGCTCCAAAAACAGCGAAAAATCATTCTACAATAAACGAACTAGAGACTACAGCATATCTTGCCTAAAAATGGCAGTAGCTCGGTCATGCTAATGTTTTAGACTACTCACTAGCCCAAAGACAAAATACACGTGTCCCGGCTACCCATTTTTCCAGCCCTGGATCACCATATTTTTTTTGCTATATCTGTACCAGGAAACACTGTACAAAAGAGAGGATATCCTGCATAGGTAAAACTGCCGTGTGATAAGCACCACAGAGGCTGTGCTGAACAAGCGACAGCCTGGGGTCAGGGGATACTCCCTGAAATACAAGCCTGCAAGCTATGTGATACAGTGTGTGGCTAAGACAGTGCCAGAACTGCACCATATGGAACTATTATGGGAAAAGACAGATTTATCATAGTTTTCAGAGTACAGCATAATGACATAATGAAGAACAGAAAATCGTAATGATTCCGCAGAAATCTTAATGGTTGGCAGCTCTGGAATTATTTACATCTATGGGTGATTCTAAGCGTAAACAGCATAGAGCAGGTCCACCCCTTCAAGACGATAGAATTGAATTCTGCATAAACTGGCAGTACCTAGCTGTATCAATCATGGAACATCTACAACGTCACTCACATCAAATGCGTCCAGTAGACCGATGCTATGGTGAGGGTTAACGCTACCAGAATACTCAACACAATAAACACTGATGACCAAAACCTGTTACCAGCACATGAACTGATTATGATGGTCCCTTCCATGGAGCCTGTATACCAAGTAAGGATATATTTGTGTACAAATTTGAAAAGGACACCACTGCTGATTGTATAAAAGACAATATTATGAATAATGATGTAGAAGTTATATCAATTGATTGTATATCTAACGAGAATGCTACCTTTATAGTTAAGGTTCGAGTATCAGACTTAACTCGGGTGCTTAATCCTGAATTCTGGCCTAGTGGAGTCCACGTTAGGCAATTTTGTACTGCTAAGCAGGTTATTACAAATAATGTAGAATATATGCCAAAATCAATTGTTTTGTGTTTTGTTCTCAGTAAATTTTGTTTTCTGATTAATGTTCTTCAACAATCCTTGAACTATGTTCATGAACACTTTATGAATGGTTCATCAATCTTTCCAGATTTTTAAAATATTCTTCAACCATTCATGAATTTGTATGGTAAACTGTTCATGAACTGGTCAGTTGAACATTTCATAAATAGTTCACGAACTATTCATGAACAGTTCATCAAGTCATGAATTTCATTTCACTGGGGAGAGGAGTTCGACAACATAAACATCCAGGATTAGATTCAAGGTCTGTATGTCCAAACAATGACACCTTCCAATAGATCAGGTATTTCAACAACTCTTCCTTAACCTTATAATGACATTGAGTCCATCCACTGCTAAGTGTGAGAGGCAGTTCTCCTCTATGAACAGCATTAAAGGAACTTATTTGGCGAGGAAAATCTGTGATTTTATGCTTAATGCATGTGATGGCCCACCATCCACAGAATTTCTTCAAGGGCCAGTTGTTGATAAGTAGTTGATAATCTGATAATGGTGGTTGTCACTTTAAGTTAAAGAATTTTCTTACTGTGGCCGTTAAAGTTTAACGGCCACAGTAAGAAAATTCATGGCCAGATCGTAGACATCACCAATAATTCATTACTGATTGAACTCGAGATATATTATGACAAAGCTGACTATGCCTCAATAAAAAAGGAACTAAATGACACTCAGTGGATAAATAAAATACAGACAAACCAAAACGACATTAACAAACAATTGGAAATTTTTACGTACAAAATAAATGAACTTAAACTAAAAAAATATGTACCCCAGAAAACAATCACAAATAACAACAGAAGAAACTTTCCACTTGATAAAAACACACATAGGATAATAAAAAACAAACATAAATTATGGAAACAATATTTTGCCTCAAAAGATCCTGAAATATACAAACAATTCTGTAGAACTAGGAATAAGGTCAAATCAATAACCAGAAAAGCACAACCCAAAAGCAACATGGCAATACATAAAGTCAAAATCAAAAAAGGTGTCACAGAACTAAACATAGACTCAAATGAAAAGAAATCAGAATTAACATCTGATAACAAAGAAAAGGCTGAAATTTTAAATAAATATTTCTTTAGTGTGTTCACCAGAGAACCTGATGATGAACTGCCAACATTCCAACCAAACAAGAAAATAAATGATAAAATGGAACTGTTACACATTAAGGAAAAACAAGTTAAAAACATATTAGAGAAACTAAAAATAAGCAAATCACCAGGACCAGATGGACTACACCCAACATTCTTAAAAGAACTAGCACCAGAACTCTGTAAACCACTCACATTAATATTTAATAATAGTTTGAAACTAGGAAAATGACCTACTGAATGGAAAAATGGTCAAATAACAGCATTTTTTGCAATTTAACATAAACAAGGGAAATAAATCTTGTGCTGGAAATTACAGACCAGTTAGTCTAACAAGTGTAGTGGCAAAATGTATGGAAAAAATAGTAATAAGGGAACACACAATAAAATATTTTACAGGGTCAATACTGGGTCTTACTATTTGTTATTTATATAAATGAATTGCCCAAATTGTGAAATCAACCATATATTTTTTTACAGATGATACCAAAATATTCAAAAGTATTAACAACCCGGAGGATACAAAAATATTGCAAGAAAATCTTGATAAACTACAGGAATGGAGGCTCTTAAAATTTCATCTAGACAAATGTAAAGAAATGACCATTGGAAGACAAACTGAAACGCACAAGTTACATATACATTAAACAAAGGAGACTCTATTCACCAACTAGAAAATGTTGACCAAGAAAAGGATATTTGGGTTATAATTGACTCTAATCTAGAATTTGACAAACATATAAATCCCAAAATAAATAAATAACTCCATGTTCTCTATAATCCGACCATATTTTCAATTTCTATCTTCTCAAAAAAATTTCCCCCTATACAAATCATTAGTATGTAGTCATCTGGATTATGCAAGCTCAATCTGGAGCCCCTATAAACAGAAACATATTGATGCCTTGAAAAATGTAGAGAGATGAGTGACCAGACAATTACCCACATTAGCAAAATTGTCATATGAAGAACGATTAATTCAACTTAAACTACCATCCCTAGCCTATAGAAGAATAAGAGGGGATATGATTGAAGTCTACAAAATAATGAATGAAATCTATGACAAAAACGTTACGACATTCCTCAAAGCCAGATTAGAATCAGCAGATCGAACAAGTCCAAGAGGCCACAAATACCAATTATATAGAGAGCGAGTAAACAAAAATATACGAAAACTAAATCTTTCTATTAGAAATAGAATAATTAACATATGGAACAGTCTGCCTAGGGAGGTAGCTGAAGCCCCCAATAATTCATTCAATAATTGGCTAGACAAACAGGGCTTGACATTTAAAAAAATTGCCACTTGTCATGTCGGACATTGCTGTATCACTATCACTGTATCAGTGTATGTTTGAAAAGTCGCCAGCAACTGTGTCTGTGAACTCAACAAATCGCCCATTTTGTCTCTCTTGACCCGCGCACTAAACGGCCTCGTGGAGTGGAGCGTTGTTAAGAGACCCCCCCCCCCCTGTGGTATCCATGTCATTGGAAAGGCGACGAAAAGCCCTTTCCAATTTCATAAATGACATAAAAAGTCATAATCATTATCATAATGATTATGACTTGTCTTATCAGACTTATGATAATGAGTATGAAAATTGAATTTGAAATAACCAAGCTTCGATGCGGCACAACTTATTTTATCGCTCACATTAACATATATAACTATGTAATTGTTAAACAATTATATAAGCACACCTACCTTATTAGAGCTACGGTTTTCATTTTAAATCAATCTTAAACAGATGGGTAGCGTAGCGTATGTTTAAAGACACTAACGTCAAATCAAATTGCGTACGATAAGTAGGGAACCATTTTACCATAAATAAAACACTGTAAAAAATATCCGATCAATATATTTATTTATTTTTCTTCATTCAAATGTTTAACACTAGATCTGACTGTCTGTGAAGGCCCTGTTTGGCCTGTAAACCGGTAACGGTTTATTTCCTAAATTTTTTAAAATCTACTAATAATTATCGAATCACGGCAGTTTGTAACTCTTCCATTGTATTTGTGAACTGAACTGAAGTTTATTTTATATTTACATTTAGATCTGCATGAATACAAAATATTTAATGCAATAATATAACATAATATTTTCAAAGTAGATTGAAGAGCCCGTGTAGCAGAAGCTGTCTTCCCACTAACCTAGCATATGATATTTACAGGATTTTTTAATATACATGTACACGTAAATAGGAACGATGAAAAGGGCTGAATGGTATAGTCCGGGGCACATCAAAGGAAGAGTGATATGATGATGGGACAATACATTTTTTTTTATTGTTAGGCCAGATCAGTTAAAGTTGTGAAGAAAAAAATAATACAGTAGACTGTTAAGTTGTATGTTTAAATTTTGATAGGGATCTCTTAAATAATTTTGGGAACCAATCTAATTTCAAATCAATATCTCCATCTTTTGTTAGAGCAGGTCAATGAATAATATGAAATGGTTCAATTGTTTCTTAAAATGACTCCGTGAAGAAACATTTGAGATACTATCACACCACCTATTCCATATATATAATAGGGAAGTTACAGGATGACAACTTTCCTGCAAAGATGGAATTAGTTATCGCTCAATTTACGTTTGATTAGATCATCTGGTATGGTGCTCTTCTTGGATTTCATAATTAAACTTACAAGATTGCTCAATGGACATATACAGGCAACATATATTAGATACATAGTCATGCATAAAAAGAGTTACTTAGGATTCATACAGATCATTTTATTTCAAGATACCATTTTTTAAATAGTGGTTCAATGTGGCTGTTAGAATTTGTTCTTTTTATAGTTTTTATGGCACGTACGTTTCTGTAGAAGTGTTGTTTTATTAAGGAAGGAGGAATTAGCACACTCCAAAGCTAAGAGTCCACATGAGAGGTAAGGGTGAACTAGTGCGTAATATAGAGTTTTTAGATTGTTTACTGGTAGGATATTTTGGGTCTGCTTAACCATGAAGAGGGCATGCAAAACATTCTTATTGATTTCAGCTGGGTGACTTTTCCAGGAAAGTACGACATCTAGATGAAGGTCAAGAAATGTAGTAGTTTTTTCATAAAAAATTATCCTATTTGAGTAAATGGTGTTCAGTTAATATACAGTTTTTGTTTAGTTGCATTTGAATTAACGTGATTATTTAAGTTTCTTATTTCTAAAAATTATGTTTTTGTTGGATTTAAGGATTTGCACAGAACCAATTGAATAATTAGTTTAGTTCGAAGTATTGGTGAATAACTTGCCTAAATTGCAAATATACATGGACCTGTCATCAGCAAATGAGAGAATACTTCCAAGTGTGCAATTTGCCATACCATTAGCATATATTAGATACAGTAGTGGCCCAAGATCGATCTCTCAGGAGTATCATATTCTATCTTTTACATACTAGATTTAATTGTTGTTTTCGAGATCGAAATATTGTTTCCAGTTCGACAGGTAATTCACAATCCATTGTTTTACAATTCCACGTATGCCATAAAAATATAACTTTTTTACAAGGAATTCGTGATTAATAACATCAAAAGATTTTTACAGATCATAAAAAGAGTAGTTGAATTGTAGAAATGTTCGAACGGAATCCATATTAAAGGTGACGGGAAAAGAAATTTAACATTTCGAAGTAAACATAACGTAGCAAACAATTATTTTATTCCCTATCAAATGCACTACAATTCTAACTACCAGGTATCATATTTCCATTAAAATGATCCCAAAATCCTTAATTTCCGATCCATTACTAGTGTGTACTACACTCGCTAAGGGTTATTGTGTGAAGTCATCTTTACCAAACATCACGTAGTACCACAGCTTGTTTACAAGCGTTCTAACCAGTTGACAGACAAAATGTCAGATTCCGGTGAACGTTTTGACATTCTCGGAGATATCAAGCCCTACAGCTTTGAACCACTAACGAAAAGGGTCACAGACAGTATTAATTGTAAGGCATTAGCTGCAGCAAGTGCATACGTGGACCGAGACAGCCACCTGTGCCACCGACACCCTATCCACAACAAGAGTTGGATTGGCGGGTATTTGTTTGTGTTGGTACAAGCTTAACTGATAAGTCAACACATTGGGCCTGAATCCAAGTATTTCCCTCCTCCTATCTCATAACTTCATTTAAAATAAAGTGGTATATGTCGGTTCATAGGAGCCCAGTGGATGTTAATATGTCTCCAATATATGGCCTATACTAGTCTTTACAGGGATGTACCGCCATTGGAGTGACTTTTAGCCATTTTAGTCACTTAATTACACGTCGGGTATAATCATTAGTATTTAATGTATTTTTGCAATATACACCATTTTATATTTTTAATAAAGACAATATGGAACACATAACACAGGTTAAACAAGACCACCTGGAGTGTTTGGGGTCTTTGTTTGGCAAAGATGACGTCACATTCCAAAGTTTTCAGAAGATTCTCGAATTAGGTTTTTAACAAAGCAACATTTAAAACCACTGTAACTTTATTTCTAGGGGAAAAATACATATCTCTAATTCAAATTGAATTTAATATATAACACTAACATTTTGACTAATTTGGGAAACCTTTTCCTGTGACCTTTAATGTTTATATAGGAGTTTTGGGCAATCCAAAAATTACATAATATTCTTATGCATTATTTTTTCTAGTATTTTAGAGAACGCAGGTAAAAGGTAGGAAAAGTTTGAGTTGATCGATCGGCATCGGAAGCTTTAAAAACATGAATAACTTTGGCTAATTTTAATTGATCAGGGACAATGCCAGCATTTAAAAATCTATGAATGATATGAGTTAAGCGATGAATTATATTTGAAATCGTTTCCTTATTAAGTTTGGAAGAGATTTCACCAGAGCCACTCCTGACCTTACGCTTAAGTGTTTTGACAATATATATATCACATATGTAATTAATAGTCAATTTCACCCATAAACATACTATTTATTACAGGTTTGTCTAAGTAATTTGTACAAATAGTATTTCCCCTTGGAACATTTAGACTGGTAGTTTTCCTAATGTTAGCAAAGTAGTGATTAAACGATTCTGCAATTTTCATTTTATTTTATACTTGTTCATTACAGTACAACGCCTGTATTACGATCACCATTGGGACCACTGATTTGTGGCCGTAATTGAGGACTGGCCGCAATACAAGACAACTCAAATTTAGCTTCATTGAAAAGCTTGTTATTGTTATTTCTGTGTCTATGCATGTAATTAAACAGCAGTCAATGAACACAAACAGTGTGGCATGGTGAGGCGCACTATCTAATTCAACAGTTTCCGTGTTTCCCTATGTCTCTTCGAAACTAATCATCATCACTTGTGAGTTGCTGCGGTCAGGTAAAATTGAGATTAGCCGCGGCCGATCAGTTTTATTTGCTGATTGGCCGTTATTGAGGGCCTCGATTGGCATTTGGGACTTTAGGTGTTGGCCGTAATACGCATTAGAGGCGTGACCGCTATTGGCAACATGATTAGCATTGCGTTAAATGGGCTGATGTTTGGGACCATAGAATCTAGCTGCATCATAGGCGCTGACCGTCGTTCAGGCGTGGCCACATAGTATCTGTGTTAAAAATTCATAGGAAAATCGAGTTTGTTATCTTGCTTCCCAATAGCTTTTGTAAGTAATAGTCATGTGTTTTTCATATTGAATTTATTCATGCATAGCATATTTGCAAAGTATGTTTGTTTCAAGATTTGTTTTCAGTTATGTTAGTATTTTATTATAATTTATTCAGAAGGTTTTTAAAATTTTAATGTGAAGTAGTTTGGATTTATTTCTTGATGGGGTCAATAATCCTGTTATTATCCACGGTTCACGTTTGATAAATTTCTTATGGATTTTTAAATATTTTATAGAGGAAAGGTTTTTTTCAAATGCACATTTATAAATTTCCATGAATCGTGCGTAGGCATCGTTTTGGCAACATTTATACAGAATACCAGCTGATACATTTCCTCTTACTCCCTTAATTACTTCCCAATTTAAGGTATACTAGAAATTTGCAACCACCGCTATATCTATTTACATCTTATGGAAGCTACTTTAGCCATCAGTGGTGACTGCAATTATCAGAGAACGTCTGTTACTAGGCGGCTAAGCATGTTGCACTTGTCCCAATTAAAGGACACTTACCCTATACGCCAAGGATCACCAGATCGATCCCGAAAAGGGCCGCAACTTTTCCAGGGATTAATTATGTTAAAAATACAAAGGAAAACACAATGGAAATAAATATTAAAAATGTATTATTAACCAACAAGATTTAATTTTATGGTTTAAACAAATTATTCTGGATTGACAATTGAGACATATAATATTGTAATAATAACAAATAAATAAATATATATATATATATATATATATATATATATATATATATATATATATATATATATTTATATATATATATTATATCTGATATATATATATATATATATATATATATATATATATATATATATATATATATATATATATATATATATATTATATATATATATATATTCTATATAAACTGATAATCTAATATTATTAATAATAAATTAATAATTACATTATGATATATATATATATATATATATATATATATATATATATATATATATATATATATATCAGATATGCACACTGACTGTGGCACCATGATTTTAGTAAAGTTAAACTGGAAACAAACTGTAGCAGGGATCTAAAAGTTTCTAAACAAGAACTAAATCTAATCATTATTACTATAATAAAGAGATAATAAAGAACATTTATGAATTCATTCCCATAAACGTGTATTCTGCTACTCCCTAAATATTGTACAATATATGTATGGTAAAACAATTGAAAACAATATTCAAACAAAAATAGTACATGTAACCATTAAAAGCTTTGGTGAAAAGAAAGTTTTTCCGGTGAGTTTTGAAACCAAATATTACCCTTTCGGGTTTTTATATAAGTAGATACATTATTCTGTGACACTGCATGGTGCAACAAAGAAAGCATCACCCTAATATTTCAACTTTAATTTTGGCTTATTCAAAATAATTTAATTGGATAATCTAAGATTTCTACAGCTGCACCCATCAGTCTTATAATTATCACTCAGGTATCTCAGTTAATGCCGATTGATAGATAATTAATAATATTTTGTACTTAATAATTTCTCATGTTGGAAACTAGCGCAATTCTAAAAACTGGCACGCTAAAGTTTGCATTGATGCTTTTATCAGTGAAAACAGTAAAGATACCACTACCATGATATGCACGTGAACTAATAAAATAACATGCACAACAGATATATTAAAGCAGAAATGTTCAGATTTGGATTTTTTAAGTTAAAGGCATTGGTAAATACCCTTGGAAAATACACTAGAGGTGTGATAAACAAATCGATCATTGAACTTAATACCACATGACCTGGTTGTAGCGAGCTGGTGTAATAACAATTAATCAATTCAATCTTGTCACTGTTTAATGAAAGTGAGTCGGTATATAAGTATAATGATTTTGATTAGCAACATTTTTTAGATATTCAACTAAATGTTCTAAGATAGAGAAATTGGCTGATAATTAAGAATTTTAATTAAAATATCCAGTAATTGCTGTTAATTCAAATTGAAAGGGTATATTGGTCTAACCATGAGAAAGCATGAATTAAAATCTGCATTTCGACTTCAAAATGTGGAACGTGTGAATCCATATATATTACTATATATATATATATATATATATATATATATATATATATATATATATATATATATATATATATATATATATATATATATACATTATATATATATATATATATATATAATAAGCCTAGGTTGAATCATGCATTTAGTTAGAGCGTAGAACTCGTAGCAGAAGTCTCGCGGTTGGAGGCTCCGGCAGCTGCAATATTGTCATGTTGGTTCACTAATCCACAAATGAGAACCTGACAGGATGTGATAACTATATTTGTTTCACTTTAAAATATGGAAGGTGTGCCTTTAATGGCACCATATCATGCGTTGTGTGCTCCTTTAAATTGAGAGCTGGGGTAGGTACTGGGTTGAACTTGAAGCAGATTTGAGTCACGGATAATAATATATATGTAAAACACCGGTCCAGAACAGCACAGTTGAATGCGGTGCTATATAAATCATACATTATGATTATTTAATTCTAGACAGAGGAACAATTAATATCGGTACATGCATGGTAGCTAGGTTACAGCAGTCAGCTAGTGCAGACATAATGAACTCAGGCACGCACTGGGATGTTTTCACCTGAAGGTGGAAAACCCAAAGAAACTAAATGGAATGTCAGTAATAACAAATCAATCAAACAGAGTTAATTTGACTCACAATTGAAAATAGGCGATGAGCAACTTCATATTCTTATTCTTCATGAAAAACTAGGTTTCTGGGGGTGGTGTGGAAAAACGAGATTACCCCTATCGCATTTCTGCCTCACATGTATAACATATATAGCCCTGTTTTGTATATATACATGCTTTGGTTGCCGAATTGTTTACCAAAAGGACTACCAGGAAGCATGCACTGACTCCCTTGAGATAACACGTACTACATAAACTAGACTGGGTTCAAGCCATGAGGATTCCTCTCATTCAACCAAAGTGCTATCCAAAATAAAGCATATATATATATATATATATATATATATATATATATATATATATATATTCTCATTTATTACGTATTTCATTTCTTTAATAAGAATACCCATTGAGGTACATAATGATGTACTGTTGCGCTTATTGTACCAAACCAAACATATGTTAATAACTTAAGAGAACCATATACTATATGATTATTTTGGATATATATATATATATATATATATATATATATATATATATATATATATATATATCATATAAACTATAATTTATCATAATGCATCATCATAATTGATATAGGTTCTATTTTTGTATACTATTTGGAGCAATACATTCAATTGAAGTTTAGATATATTATCGTTGTAATGTTTCATAATATATTGTTATTAATTCGACCGAGTTAAAATTATATTTTTCAATAGTTTTTCAAACTGGTTAAGTAATATAATATTAGCCTGAATTTAATTTGCAGGATGGTATAATTTATGTAAAATGCTAAATAAAGGCCGTTATGTTTTTTAATTAAATTCATTTCAGTTCTGCCCCACCTCAAATATGGTAAATAGTGATTACCCAGGTTGACACGCCACCTGGTGTATACGTCTTGGCGCTTATTTTGTTGTAGCAGTGAGCTTAAATATAAATAAATTGGTTGCTGGATAAACTTTGTAAGTTATTAAAAGGTACATATCATATACAAATAACATTATATTATGCCTATTTATCTTGTATTGGTTATATTACGTTAACAATAATACTCAAGTTTATCTATCAATCTTGTCATAAAATGACGTTCCTTTTTCAGTTTTTGGCTTTTATTAGACTAGACTAGTCTAGAGATCTATCATCTAGTCTAGTCTAGATCTAGTTCAGTAGTTGTCTGTTGACTCATCGGCAGTCATCGGTCGCGACTGATTGATTGACATTTCGCCCTCAGCCATCCGACTAGCACTATGTCGCTTTTGGCCTCTAAGTGAGTCTAGATGTCAAGATGAGATGATAGATCTAGATACGTTCAAATACTGGAATAATCATAATGCATGAGTTAGAACTTAGATCTATGTTGTGGAGATAATAGGTAGGGGCGTCTTTACGTCATGAATATTTTTTTGACAAGTGCTTTTAAATGGGCGTACGCAAAATGACTGGTGAAATGAAAGTCGTTTTTGTTTTGCATGTGGTTGCCTTAATATTTCAAATAATAACTATAAATTAAATAATTAAACAAAATTCATATAGCTCTATCCCCTAATCTAATTTGTTTGAAATCAGGGATATAATTGTTAAATGACAAGACATCAGAAACGGAGCTCAAATGATTTTTTGACAAAATGGTCCGTGATATGGGGTCTGTTTACCCTCTTTGCGCACAGCCGTGGCAATGCTTATTAACAAACGAATACGAAATAAAAATACGAAACTAACCTAGCCTGCGAATCCAGTGCGATCACTTTTAAATCTAAACCGCCATAATACATCTATTAATAATTTAGCTAGACAAGGGAAACCACAACTGTGATAAAGCTGAGAATGTTTTCTATTTAATAGTACAGTTTTTGATGTGAAACTATCCGTGCTGTGCATTGGGATGAACCCAGAGGTCCTTGTTTGCCACAAATCTCGTAAACTCCTGCAGTGTCAGATAAACATGCCTAATTTAGCCCATCCATCCTATTCTATGAATGATATATACATAAAAATATACATAGATATTATATTTGACTATATTTCATGCATGTTGTGAATATTTAAGATGTACTGGAGAATTAAACATCTGTTTAAAAAAAGTTGTTTGGGTTAAGTTTGCCGGCCTAAGTGAAAAGTACCGGGACGTGGCCGGCACGGCTGTCCCGGATCTCGCCCTTAGCTAAGTTCTCTCTCTCACAACTCCGAACTCATGTGGTCTTGAATCTACTTTATTCCTCTACTGAAAACTATACGCTCCAGAACCACCACCAGAACTACTCCACTCCTTCTCTCCTCTTAAAAAATCCAGATATATATATATATATATATATATAGGGAATTGTCCCCTCAGCATCGTCAACGTTGTTGTCTGGTAGACCAGGTATGGTCACCTGGTCCAGTCACCACTAACTTGGCTGAGTCAAGAACAATCCCCTACTAAAAACTCCTACACATTCCAACAGCTATATAAAGGGGAATTCTCCTCCAGCACAATCAGCATGTTGTCCAGTGGAGACTCGCATGTCCCTTGATCCAATCTCCGCTGACTTGGCTGTACCATTACAAACATTCACTAACAAAGCTTTCACACATTCAACCCACACCATAAAAACATTAATACGGTACAAACCCTATGGCTACAACATCTACACCCGTGCGATCCCAACAACTGGCTGGCCACAAATCCCAAAGCAGCACGGAACGGGTAACCACCAACTTCTTTCGCACATAATAAAGCGGAACTCTTATGGTTTCACACCCATTTGACCTCACATTTGGTCAGCCACAAACCATTAAGCGGCACGTATCGGCGATCACTAATTCTTCATAACATAAATTAATTCGACAACCAGCCATGACTTTACATAAGATGAAACACTGATAGGCATTTTTGGGGGGATAAGGTTGCATTGTGTTCATGATTATTTGCATTTCAATTTGTTACTGTTAGATGTAGATAAAACAATTGATGCATGATTTAATGAGATCATGGATTCTGTCCAACATTAAAATTGGATCAATGCCGTCTTTTCCATTGGATTTGTCTGCCTCGCGTGAAAAATTATTTGTCACCGTAATATGATTTACATGCATATAATATGTATATATAACTGCATTCAAATCATAAAACATGTTGTACTGTGGTTATTTTTTTATAAAATATATAACAGCACAACACCTGAACTTCTTTTTCATTGTATGTCAATTTTATTTGTTTTTTATGTCTGGATTAAAAATATATGCATTGGTCCTTACAGTGGTCATTTTCTACCCTATTGAGGTATATATTTCCTAAATAATTTAAGAAAACCATGTCAAATTATATATTTACTTATTAATCTCTGCAAGACCTATCTAATGAAACAAAAATGGATGTTCTACATCCTAACTTGGTGTTTGGGCCAAATTTGCAGCCTTATTTCTGAAAAATATAATAACTTGATACTTTTTTATTTATGTGTTATACATAAATATTACATTACATAAATGATGAAAACAGGTCAGTGGTACAATTATTTGGTAATTTATGACATTCTGGCAATAGTACATTTCTGAAATTAGACTTTTGTGACCTGTCAAATAAGTGGGGATATTTGGGGCATATTTTAGCTGATTACTCAATGCTCTATGACCATTTTGAAAAAATTACCACCTTCCCTACCCTAGTTAGGCACTTTCATAAATGTCATGACTGAACGTCACAAAAAACCCAATTGCCAACTGTGACTGCTACTTGGAAAAGAAGCCAAGAGGGCTTTTCCCTTTCTTGGATGTTTTAGCTGACTCTTTTTCATTTCTTTAATGTAATCACATGTTGCCATTTTTGTTAATAAATAACTTTATCATCTGATTCATTATCTGTTGAAATATGGCCTTTTTTTCATGATTTGACATTGAAATGTATGTACGGCATATTTTTGGATGCTCATTACTCCCATAAATAACCACCCGCCCTAATATAATGTCACCAACATGTTTTTCAGGGTTTTTTTACTTCCAAAGAACAACTTTTTAATAATTTACACCGACAGCTTCGTGCACTAATTCATCCGGAGGCCGCAAAATTGTGGTGTTGATATTTTTAGTTATAAATTTCTTGTTAATCTAGAGTCTAGTCACTAGGTTGATTTCACCTTGGCGAGATCGTAATCGAATGATAAATGAATATTTCCGCTAGGTGAGACCGCCATGCATTTCACCACTTTGTTCACATGTACCAAGAAAGTATTAACGCTTTAAATTATGTATATCCACAAAATACATGAATGTTTAAACGTATTATCATTCAGCTTATGTTCCCTGTTATTTTTTACTATCTTGTAGGCTAATTTCAGTTTATGTTTACACTTCACGAAGCTGGGTGAGATCGCTGACATTAGGCCTACATTCCTTCTGTGTTTTGACTTTTATGCACATACCTATATTAATATAAAAAAGTGTCAAATCTATGGAACATTTATTTGGTTTTTGGTTATGTAATTATGTATGTCATTTTAACATCTAGAGGAGGTCGCCATTCTCAGCCATTGAACCTTAATTATTTGTGTCTTACAAAACAAAATAACATGTATTACCTAAATAACACATCTTTTAATAACTCATATATCATGTTGAATGATAATGTTAAATCGGTGACACCAAGTGGGAGCATGCTCACAGAAGTTTTGCAGCACTTCTCTCTCCACGTTCATATTCCTCCAGTATTTAAAAATCGGGGCCTGCATGTCCTGATCTATTTTCTTTTGGATTCTCTTCAATTTGCTATCCGATATTAGCCTCAATTGGTTGGTGATGTAGCTATCTTCCTCATACAGAAGTAGATACTTGGGGATACCCTCTACTGTTCAATCTTTAATGCCAGCTTTCAACATCATTGTTCATGTGTATACTCTGAAAATACATGCTCCAGCTCTCTCTTCTCCATATATATCATTAGCAATCCACGTTGTTTCAAAGTAGCTCACCAGTACTGCCAATTGATCAGTCAGTGTCTTTGCTTCCAAGCCGTTGAAAACAGAGGGGATGTGCTGGTAAGGTAGATATGGCAGCGACATCATTCTCTTCAAATGGGGGTGTGTGTCACTATTTTCGTGGTACATTTGACTCAAGCCAAGTTCCTGAATCTATAACATTCAAAGGATATTTTGTTAATTAACTGTCATTATTATCCATAATGTTATTATTATCATATCATGAGATTGATGCCAAGATGTGATTTTAGTGTCTGCATTATTATCTTTTGTAATTATGCTTAGTGAAAGAAAACAGACAGCAATGATATGCCTTTCTTCATACAGCTTGAGTCCAGTGGAATGTACAGCCTTTAATCTGTACGTCTAGTATTATGGATGTCACAACCCTTCACAAAGTCTATCACTGAGTGTTGAGCTTTTGGTTTGTGTGACAGTAAAACAATTTAAATCCACAAATTCATTTACCATTAATAAATTTAATGTGGAATTGACAAAATGGAATTGACCCCATGTCTGGTCCACATACCTAGCATTAGCATCTGGTATGTTCTCTTCTGTGAAAATCTGTGGCCAAACTTGATCTTTCTAATTTTAGCAATATATCAATATCTGAATATGGTCATTCAAGTAACATCACAGAAACTAATTATAATTACAGGATTTTTTAAAGCAGAAATCTAATGTGAATACAAGTTGATTCTTGCAAAATCGATTTATGAAAATCACTGTAAACTAGGTGCACCAAAAATCTAATCTTTAACAGAATTCTTCGATAATAATATTTATTTCAATTTACACGAAAACTTTACCTCAACTTTAATGACAGTTTTATCAAATTTGAGATTTATAAAAGAAAAAATTGAGTTATTGACAAATAAAACTTACTCTCTATTCACATATATTCCTTGCGGTTCAAATGCACTAAGCTGAGTACTTTCAGCAGCAGGTACTGCATTATTGTGATTGTTGTCTTATGAACTAGTGTCGACAGTATCATTGTTAGTTCCGCTATTGCTAATGGCTGCAAGCACAGGTTACGATAGTGCTATGTTGGCATCATAATTTCTTCTCTTACCATTTGGTGATACACAGGATATAGCTGATGCTACTATTATATAATCTATGCTGCCATGTATGACAGTTGTTACACCCAATACAGTGTTGTCTATGACAAAATTCTTTGCCACACAAAGCCCTCCGATAACTTGGAACAGAAACAACTGCTGGAACAGATCGAGACATGTTGACTAGACCAAAGTTGGTGAATAACTGACATGACTTGAGTATTCGTTGTCTTATAAACTAGTCATTTGTGAGTATTCACAAGCCAAAACTCACACAGATAAATGAATAGTAATATCAAATAACTGGTTATGTTAACTAATTTGTTGTTGTAATGAGATGCTAAACTACAACCACTCTAGTTAGTAATGCTACATTTTCTAAAGAAGTGGTTTTGAAAAACAAATTTGATACTGTACACATTTTGATATTACGAAAGGTTGACATGAAATATGAGTTATTACAAGATGTGTCAAAACACAGAAGGAATGTAATGTCGAAAATCTAGCTTTCATGATGAGATCAAGTGATATTGTGCACATATGTGACATCTTTGTAGCCAAGTCTCAAACAAAATATCCTAGAAATATATGGTATTTTCAATACAAGATACATCCATATATGAAATAATATACAGTTGGCTCCATTATACCGTGGACCGATATATAACATGAAATCAAGTATGCATTGAAGACACCTACAGCCTCCACCAAAAATGAATGGTAATTTTTTTTAATCTCACCTGGGCTAGACAAGGTCAGTAATTTGTTATTCTTGAAACTAACATAAAACATGGTTCTTAACTGTCCTGGAAAGCAACAAATTAATTTTCCAGGTCCTGGAAATGTCTGAATTTTTCAAAATCAGGAAATGTCCAGGGGAAAATATTGCCTGTTAAGAAATCCCCTTAGAACAAAAAAGTCTGAATAAATATTATGTCTGTAGAAGAATTGTTTTATTGTGGAACATAGTCTTGATATCCTATGTTAGTTATAATTTAAATAAAAGTGGCTGGATCAGACAGTGAGGAGGCTGTACCATAAAAATGTCAATAATTGATCATACATTGAGTAAATATGATATGCATTTTGCACACATCTTGATTTATTATCTTTAAATCTTTAAAACTTTCTCCTGGAATATTTCCTTGGCTGTGGGAACCAAATCATAAATGACACCATGCAACACCAGTCTTGATTATAGCAATGCCCTTTGTTTACCAGTGTCTTAGCTGGGAATAAAAAAATATCTGTTTTTTATGGTGGGAGGCAGCAAGCCGAAACACACCCTATTAGACGTGGAGTCAGAGTTCTCTTTGGTGTATTTTCAGGAATTGAAATCCATCATCTAAACATAACATTTGTCGTTAATAGTTTAGTAAATTAGTCATATTGATTCCGAATTTGAGGGATTTTAATCACACTATTAGACAGAAAATTCTTTAAAAACCAACAACCCAATACTTCAGAAGTCGAACTCAACTTATACTGTGAGCATATGCCTCAGGAAAAAATTATGGGGTCAAAAACTGACCGACTTATCTGCCAATACACGAGTATATAGGGTACTGTGTCCTGGAAAATGGTAATTTTGTCCTGGAAATAATATTTCCCTAGCTGTGGGAACCATTCGTAATGTATTAGGTAGATTGTGTAATTCACCCACCACAGGAATGACATATTGAGAAAGAAATCAATGAAGCAGGCAATGGGAAGAATCCTTCTTTTGATTTTAACTTTATCACATTTTGTAGCAGCATGCAAATCAGCTTTGTGTGTTTATAATAATTTTTCAATTTGATGTGTCTATTCATCATATCACCAGATCAGTATATATACTTCTAGAAATATCCATTACTTTTAATTTAATAGAGATATTAGTGCAATATGTGTCTGAGTGAATACTAATAATGGTATGAAAGACTGAAACATTCATATTTATGTGTAATCCATGATTACTTTACAGTAAAATCATAATCAATTACAGTAATCATTAATGTATTCATAATTGCAATAATCATATTGTTGTGTAATCATAATTGATTACATTGGTCACATAAGCATCCTGTGTAATATTTTATGACATTATTTGTAATGGGTTTCTCATTTCTTATTCTAGATCAACAAAGACAGAATATTGCAGTTGTTAATATCTACCCAAATGTACCTCATCAGTCATGAGTGAAATAAGGGATGAGAGTGTCGAGAATCTGGCAGAATCGATTGTGCAAGAAGAAATGGAAGATAAAATAGAGCAGATTCTCAGGTACGAGGAAGATCCCATAATGAGAATGATGTCACACTAGATGTTGGACAGCCTGATGTCGAAGCTGAACATACTACAATAACAGATCTGATTAAGACCAAACACTGGCTGGAAAATCAGCTGACTGAATTAAAAACGGAGCTACACGCAGGTGATTTATTCTCTGCGTTTAATCCTTTCGAAATATTGCGACTGATTATAAACCTGTTGAACGGTGTTCTGTATAAGATGGTAGTTAACAACTGAAATTTAGTTTCTGATTATTATATTTATAGTAGAAAATCCAGTACCGAGAAGTTCAGAAGATGATGATCCTGAAAACCTACTTGCCAAGTAAGTTATTAAATATATTGTACCTAAAGGTAATAAAATGTATATGATGAGTTGTGAGGTTGACCAGAAGTATAGTCCTATAGGTATAGCAAAATATTATTAAAAACACTGGGTTTACTGATCATTTTAGGTCATTCATATTTTATTGCAGCATTTCAGAGTTGCAGGGTGAACTGCAGGACGTATGTACTGCAGCAGCAATGCGTTCAATTATGCTGTCCAGGTAAAGATTCCTTTGTACTGTTATGTTTTGAAATGTCAGCCTACCCTCTTGTATGAGGGAAAAATGGATGTAAAACATGTAATGCTTTGAAATACTACAAGCACATTATTTGTAGAGCCTCAGCTCTATGTTTTATTCACTTATTAATTAATGTTGACTGAGATACAGCGCTAACCAACCATGGCTGACTTGTGAATCCTTGATTACCAGAATGTTTCCTCGTATTAACTAGGATGCAGGGGAGTGAGACGCTTTACTACAGTATGTTTGGTGAATCAGAGGAGTACGACAAACCAGACTCTAATGAAGTGCATAAAGTTAGACAGCAGTATGTATATGTTATTTGTTTGTTGGCCGTAAAGATGAAAAGATGTAGTCTTCATTTTAGTAATGTGATGGTTATATATTACTATTGTGGCTATTTGGAGGGGGGGGGGGTCATTCAAGACTTTACTTTTACTATTTATGCCCGATCAATCATACTGGATCTTCCATTCATTATTTGTAATCAATCCCCTGATGACAATAATAATTAGAAAGTTTCTAGAATTAAGGGATACCTTATAATTTATGTGACATGTTTTTGTTTCTTGGTGAACTATGAATTTGTTTACTTGTGTCATAGATAACAGTCGAATGCCTAAATGCAGGATTTTAGCTAGATGGCATTGAGCTAATTGTTGTTGTAACTATGAACTAGTATATATATATATATATATATATAATCTCAGTTAGCAAAAGATATATTACTTAAATATTTCAGGTAATATACATATTACCTGATTACTCAGATTAGCTATAACATATATATGGTACAAGTAAAGTTTAAATTAACACATTCACCACTGCCCTCATAAATTGTTTCAGTCATCCAAATTTATTGCCAGTCCATTGGTTAAGTGGAAATTCCCATCACTGAAAACCTTATTACCAGTACCTAAGAAGGCCTTTATTGTTAATGTCCTTGTATGCAACAAATAGTTTTTTAGAATGTTAAATATTTATACATTTGAGCAATACTTTTCAACTACAGCACTTAACATTATTTTATTATTTATTTTGGTAGACAATTAGTGAATTTGTGTATGAAACAAACAGCTCTAACAAAAGAGATACTAAAGATGGACCAGGTTTGTTATTATTATCTATTTCTCATTTACCTAGCTGGTAGTGGGTGTTTTTTGTAGTCATTAGATACCATCAATTTAATGCCAATGTCTACCACAGACTATGTTGGTATATCACTGATAAAAATTGATATTAATCTCGTAGCTCGCATATGTTTGTAAGTTTTTGTGTTTAGACATATAAATGCTGTTTTTAGAGTAATAAAAGTGCTTACTGGTCTTAATATTAAATGCATGTCAGTGCATTGACCAGAGTCTACCAGACCATGAAACTGTTACCTCTCATATAATTTTTACAGTCAGCTGTGATATTTATGGCAGTGAAAGGTTGTCAATTACTCAATGCTGATTAGATTATATGGTGATAGCTGTTTGTAAATATGCTACCCAAGTGTCTAAATAACATAAAGCATCATCATGAATCGAATCAAGAAAACTGATTAAACTTTTCTCACCTAAAATACAAATTATAATGCACACAAACCAAACAAAAACACTCCTTTCCACCATACTATATGCCAGCATGTAGATTGTTAAAGAAGGCTTATTCCATTTTGTTTTGCATGCATACAATTTGTTGCACCTGTTCAACAAATTTGCTGGTTTCCATCACTATTACACAAGCTACGTATAACATGTAAATATAGCCTCATGTAAGTGACAATGGATACCAGTGTTGCATGAAATGAACACAAAAAACTACACAGGTACAGTCTGATATCCTATAAATTAGCTTTATTTTAATGATACAAGTATCTTGCAAATTAGTTAAAAGTGGTAAATACTTGAGGCTCGATAAGATTTTTGTCGGTCGTTAATCAGTTATCAAATCCACGCCTTTCATGGCCGTAGTGATATCTGTGTTAATGATTGACTCAATCTGGATGGTAATGAGTATTTAACAGATATTTGTTTCATTAATTATATAATCACATGACAGCACTTATAAACCCTGGAACTCAAAATGCTACAGGATGTTATTGTTTTATTAAAAATATCGATGATGTTTTAAGTCCAAAGATGCCAGGTGTGTGTTATTATGTAGAAGCAATTAACTACATGTACAGTCGAGCCCCTTTATACTGTGGTCTGTTATAACACAAAATCGGCTAAAACATGGGCAGACCTTGGACCTCGAATCGTGGAATCCAAGACAGAGCATTCAAAATAATTTGAACGTGTTTTCAGAGTTTGTAATTCACATGTAAAAAAATTGCCGACAGCCACAACATACCCATGAGTATATTTATTGAGCACAAACTTAATTACACACCACCTTGGCTCAATCAGCCAAACAAGCAGCCCAATCAGAATCCTCAATTATTGTGTGACTCCACCCACATAATAAGTTTGATGATGTTTTCAATACAAAAGCAGATCCACAAACAAATACATTTTCACCAACGTTTATTTCCACACATGCGCCTATAAACATTCATGTATTGGTTCATATAGTTGATGCCTTCATCTGTAAAACATCCACTATTTCAGGCGGATGAATATTACCAATCCAAGATGGCTGCTCCTTTTTGCCCAATTCTGTAGAAACATTTTATTTTCCACACAAACAGTGGGGTAGCTTTTATGTTTAAGTCAACATATAATTAAACAATCCTGGGAACATTTATGAAATAAGCATTTATATGTAATCTTAATAGATGGTGCAAAACCTTTATCAAAACTATTATCGTTCACCTGATACTGCCGTAAAATGGAATTTGGGATTTCTGAAAGTCGACTCACATAAAAATAGAAGTGTGTGTGTGTGTGTGACACTCTTGACTTGGTATATCATAACTTGCTATACTATGATTTTGGTTCAGGTTATTTATGGTTTTTGCAGTTGTTTACAACTAGATATAAAATGACTCAGAATTGTCATTAATTATCATCTAACAATAATTTTCAGGAAAATAAACAAAAATTACAGAAGTTAAATGAGCTGAAGAGGACTAATTTGAGTAAGTGATTGTTACAATAAAATATTTTATTTACAGTAATCTATAGTATCCTACTCCTGATTATGTCTTAAAATTTGCATCTGAAGGGAGTGATAAATCGTAGTTTAATTGGTACCCTCTTTACTCATTGGTGTGATAAATCGTACTTTACTTAGTACCCTTTTTACTTGTTGGTGTGATAAATCGTAGTTTACTTAGTACCCTTTTTACTTGTTGGTGTGATAAATCGTACTTTACTTGGTACCCTCTTTACTCGTTGGTGTGATAAATCGTACTTTATTTGGTACCCTCTTTACTCGTTGGTGTTATAAATCGTACTTTTCTTGACCAGTATCCTTTTTACTTGTTGGTGTGTTTTATGTAGTTTATTAAAAATGTATATAATGTCATCATTTCAGTGTCATAAATTTTGTTTAAGCCAATAATGGACGTATTAATGGTTTTGTTGTTATTTATACATAAAACTAAAAATGCTGTTTGTGTTATATTACAGATCTGAAGGAGAGTGTCCAGTCATTAATGAGTGCCTTGGTTATTGCCAAAGATCAGCACAAAAGTGGGCTTAATGGTGATGATGATGCATTTCTTGCGTTAGTATAATTACTTGTTTTTTGTGCCAATGCATTTTCTAATTTGTTTTCACTGCTCTGTTCTTGTACAAAATATGTAGTTTCAAATGCTCATATTTTTATTGTGGAAGTAAAGGGAGTTTTTATTTAGCCTTCTGCCGATCACTGCTTCAAGTAAAAAATGTATGCACTAATATGGTATATTCTGGTCTTGTGACCAGTTAGGGACTGCGGATGTTTATATTATTTTTCAAGGTAACTCCCTTATGACTGTTATTACACTAGTTCTGTTCATTGAGTAGACAACATACAGAGAATTATCGAGTCCTGATTTATAGATCCCCACCCCAAAGAAAATCTTGGAAAAACACCTAAAATGATGACCAATTTATCATGTTAGGGTCATGTATAGATTCATGGGTAGATTGTATGTCATACACAATTGTTATAAATATACTTATGGTCTCTAATAATAATAATAATGTATATTTAACAAAGGGCCCTTACTAGCAGGAGCGATTCAGAGGCGCTGTACAATTAAAATGTATTATAATGATACCGCAAATAATATTTCTGTGAAAACCCTATAAGAGATTTAAAAGATAATTATTAGTTATCTGTGAAAGCAACCTTGAACAGGTGTCTTTTTAAAATGGATTTAAAATTTTCAAGAGATGATGCATTTCTAATATCCACCGAAACCTATTCCCCAAAATGGGGCGCTGCAACACTAAATGCACAATCATTAAATGACTTGAGCTGAGACTTGAGCTAGGCTGCAGTAGTATCTGACTGGATGACCTGAGTTTTCTGGATGACTTTCTCATGGACACAGATTTTAAGGTGCCATATCATTAATAGATTTATAAGTTATTAATAAAATCTTGAAATGCACATGCTGACTAACAGGTAGTCAATGTATTTTTGGAAGAATTGGTGTTATATGATCATATTTTCAAGTATTTGTCACTATGCTAGCTGCACTGTTCCTAATTCGCTGAAGGCAATTAATGTTATAATCAGATATGCCATATAACAGGGAGTTACAATAGTCTATTCAAGATGTAACAAAGGCATGGACTACAGATACAAGTACTACTTGTGCTTAGAAGGCTTTTAAACATTGGATGTACTTAAGATGGATGGCTTTCTCATGGACACAGATTTTCAGGTGCCATATCATTAATAGATTTATAAGTTATTAATAAAATCTTGAAATGCACATGCTGACTAACAGGTAGTCAATGTATTTTTGGAAGAATTGGTGTTATATGATCATATTCGCTGAAGGCAATTAATGTTATAATCAGATATGCCATATAACAGGGAGTTACAATAGTCTATTCAAGATGTAACAAAGGCATGGACTACAGATACAAGTACTACTTGTGCTTAAATAGAAGGCTTTTAAACATTGGATGTACTTAAGATGGTGGCAGGCAGCTGGGCATACTGATGTGACATCTTCATACATGTTAATACATTGGTCAAAAATAACCCCTAGATTTTTTTCTGACTGATTAAGGGTAATCGAAGATGCATTCATCTGTAATACTGGTGGCTTTAAGAATTTAACACAATGTGGTGATGCAAAATATATAATATTTGTTTTATTATCATTTAGTCTTAGAATATTTTTAGTCATCTATTGCCGACTATCAGCAATACAATATTCAAAATGTTTCAAGAAAGAGGAGAATTTAACTCATTGTTAAGATCCAGTGATATATACAGCTGTGTGTCATCAGCATACAAGTGATATTTAACCCCATATCATGGCCCAATTTATCCCAAGAGGACGAGTATACTTTGTGAAAACCAGAGGTACATCAGATAACAAGAACTGAACGTCCGATAAAATACCATGAACAGACACTCTCTGGAAGAAAAGTACATTATGGTTAATTGTATCAAATGCATCAGACAGGTCTAGAAGAATAAGAATACTTTAAAAAAAATGATTTCTCAAGTAAAATATTGAATTGTAACTGAAATAGGTACTGTCAATGTAAGTTATGTTAATGATGCTATATATTTAGATGTAGATTACTTAATTACATTAATTAGGGGCGCCTCCGTGGTCTAGTGGTAGCGTGTCAGACCACAGATGACTACCACCCGTGTTCGAATCTCGGCGTGGGCATATCTGAAGGTTGTTTCATCTTAGACTTCGCTTCATTACCTTTGAAGGTCGCTCAGCCCATTTAGCCTACCTTGTGCACAAAAGTGGCTGTAAAACATCAATCATCATCATCAATTATATTAATTAGGAATTCAGAGGGATGGGTACAAGGTAAAACATTTGTCTAGTAAAACATTTGACTGGTTTCATATTAACCGTCATAGAAATCAGATTTAGCAGTTTAGCAGTTAAGCACATTGGACATCATAGCGTTTGACCTGCTTAAAGGGACAGTCCACCCTCAAAAATATTTTTTTAAATATGTAGTGCTTAGAACAGTAACCAAAAATTCCACAATAATAATCACGAAATATACCTGATATCATAGATATTGGGAAATAATCCATATCACTGGAGGGCGGCCATTACCACTGCACTGGAAGCCAGATTCGAATGCGTGACGGAGAAAACTGAAATGCTCTGACGTCACATTGGCGCTCTCTAGTCTAGTCTAGACTGACGCGGATTATAGTTTCTCTTGAGCATTAATTTCTGAGCCATTTTGAATCATCTTCCTCTTGTCCAGTTCCTCCTGGCTCAAACTGATATGGTTGTATGTCATTGATGACGTAATTTTAACAAGATAATGCTGTTTAGTTCTGGAATAATTCTTTGCTCACACTTGTTTACAAATTATTGCCTAATTCGAACGCTACTTGCTGTCTCAGACATTTTCGAAACCATTTGGTTAATCACAGCTTGTATGATGTATATAATTATGCTACCGCTTGAATTTTACGAGAAAGTTCAACCATCCCTGGGAACCTTTCTGGAAAGTTGGCTAACCATTGCTTAATCTGTATGCGTTCATCGGTTATTCAACAGACATGGTGACCAAAATAACGTATCAGAACAGAATATTCGAGGAAATGCTATAATTTTCTTCTGATCTTGAGATACTTTTTTGGAAATGGTTGTTTTCCAGAATGGCCGAATTTTGAAGTTGGCGTCATTTGTATTTGCGCTGTCGAACAATGGGGAAGTATAAAGGAAACTATAGGTTTATATTGTTATAGAGAACCTGGGTTTTTAAAGTGAAACTCCAGGATGAGACAAATATTGGGGACGCCACGTCTAGAACTTCCAGCAACTGGTTTGGTATACATACAGTAATTCTTTTGTGCTACAACGTATCCCTGTGGTGCACCAAAATCTATATCTGATGGTCTTTTATCCACCGCTGAAAGTTCTGTCGATTAAGGCCTTTTCCTTGATTCCAAAGGAAAATTCTAAATTCCTCAATATTATTGGATGATTGATTATTCAAAAGCTGCAGATAAATCAAGCATAATTAATGCAGTTATTGATCCGTCTTCAAGAGCCCCAGTAGTTTCTGTTGAATGACCTCTACGATAAGCAGACTTATAACTCATTGTGCTCTCGAAGTGCTCTTCAATACGACCCTATACATACACATAAACAGCAGGCATATTTTATGTTATAATGTGTACAGCTGTTGTTTCATTGCTGAATCTTGAATAATTGCTAGTGTTCACAATCAATCGCGCTCGTGCGCATACACACTGCATACAGATAGTTCCATCTATGTGTAAGAAGTGCATTTTTTCATAAGTAATGTCCCATTACTGTGCTAACTAATGTATTATCTTTTGTAGTAATCTTGCAGTAACGCAGCTAATTTAAAATATGTTCTTGCCTTTCAGAGCAAAGGAGTCATTAATTGATAGCGAACAGAAGGTAGATGTTGTACGACATTTGTTCCAGAGTTTGATATTTGGCTCCGGTATTAACTGGGCAGAAGATGCTGATGTTTCAAAACTGATGTTAGAGTTGGGGCAGCCATTGAAAGATCAATTTCTAAACAGTTAGCACTCAACAACGTCATCTCATCACCATCCCATCTCCACTTACCTATCATTTGATTTGTATTTCTTAACTGAAGGGTTGATATCTAGATGAGTAGACTGATTTATAGTCTGGTGTGTGTGTGTGTGTGTGTTGACTGAAAATGTTTTGTATTAAACTCATTGAATCAGTCCAAAGTCTACTATTTATAAGATATATCAGTATGCCACTTTATATTAGTTACTATTAGTAGCACTTTCTCCATCGTTTAACTTGTTAAGGAATTTGCCCTTAATCCCATACGCTATGCAAGCGTAGGTAAGAGCACGCATATGCACATATATAATGACAGTATATATAATCGTGAAATCAACAACTAACTTGGACAACTACATTGTTCAGTGATGTTCAAATTACGTGCTTAGATTTCTCCCGTGTGCTCTATATTCAAGGAGCTGTACACTAGGGAATGACTATATGTTTCAAAAATAAATCATTAACCACGTTTTGAAACATGGCACTGTGTGTACACCTGTTTTTCATTGCCATACACCGTACGGCACCGTACACACGATACAAAATAATCAGCGTATCGCTATTCACTACTTTCGACTGGCAGCTTCACTAATAACCTAAAGAGCCAGAAGACATGACTTTCATCTGCAAAGTTGTCGATGCCCGATAAGTAAATCAAAGATATATAGCAGCTATTTTATATACAGTCAGAATCCGTTAATCCGACAAGTGTGTCGCCCATTATAAAATCATAAAGATATACCTCCGTATTTAAACCAATATTCAATAACCGTATGTAAGACACGGAATAGCATTGAAACCATTGATCATTTTTATATTTGTTAAATAACTCGTGGTCTGCTCGTTGAAAAAAAACCACACATTGTGTTTTTAATTAGCCATGAATGATTATGATTGGCTATATGATAGCCACAGGCAATGGAAGAATCGTGGGTCGGTGTGTATGGTCCAGGACGGTTGTAATTGGTTACGATATAGCAATTATCGCGGGTGGGCAGGTTAATGAAGCATTACCGACAACATGTTGGTGTGTCTTGCATGACTGAACCAGTGGAAATATTTGGCAACATTTTCGTGTTGTCGGATTATCGAGGTCATTGAAATGTCACATACTGTTGGCGAAACGAAGTGTCGGAACGCGGAAGACGATTTTGTCGTATTAAAGATATATTTATAATGGAGCTAAATCCGTCACAGGCAATATGTGTCGGATGGTGGATTCGTCGGATAAACGATGTCCGGATTAACGGATTCTGACTATTTATATATTTTTTAAATATATAAATTAATTGTTATATGGTATCGCTCAACGTATCGCCAGATTTCTCCTCAAACCTAAGGTTTGGGAGTATTTATACCCCGATTGGTTGCGTCTATATTATATAGCCACAGGCATCTGGCACCTCATTTCACATCCCGCCATAGCCATATCTGAAGGTTGTTTCAGTCTTCGCTTCACGTCATTGTCTACGCTGTTCGTTTGGTTTATTTATCCTACCAGGTGCATAAAATTGGCCGTAAAATAGCAGCATTTTAATCCGATCGTTATTTTCATTTTTTTTAAAATTAATCCTAAGTATGACTTGCCGTTGTAATTAAAGTATGACTTGCCGTTGTAATTTTGTTCAGTATTATATATTGAATCACCATATATATATATATATATATATATATATAGACATGGCGAGGGGTTCGGGATGTGAGCATATTGATTATAAAAGCAATTTATAGGCAGCAGTGGAGTGATACGCAGGACCACATCGTTCAACTTTATACAGTGTACCGTTTGTTTGTTTCGTTTATTATAAATAAAGGAGTATTTTTACGATTGTTGCTTCATTCATAGAATTATTTTATTGTTAATAATAGCCTTGTCATTCCTAATTATTTCTGATTTTGGATGGTGAAACATTATACTGTTCTTCCACACACTCTACTAATATATATACATAAAGTTATATTAAAGACATATCCAACACTTCGACCGTGCATACCTTTAAAGGGTACATCCAGCGTTTAAGAGTACGGACAGTTGTAAACTAGCATATTATTTATGTCTAAATGTTCACACAAATTGCTATAACTAGGAACTGCTCGAGAAATATTTTACATATGTTTGCACTAAAAAGGATATTGACCGTGCCATATTGTCTTCTTCCTCGTCCCGAGTTGTTGCTTGTGTGACGTTGATTGTGGGAGCTGTGCAATATATCGGGCAGGAGTACCTGATGAATTGTGGGTAAATGTACTTAGCAACAATGCACTAAACAATATAGGATGGGGAATGCAAAGCTTGGGGTTGCACCAACAATAAGCGGGAAAATAAAGGAATAACTACTTAGAGTGCCAAATGACTACTTTTAAAACACCTAATACGAAGTTGATAAAATAAACGAGGTCGTGTACCACAACGAAAAATTGTGGACACTGTTCTAACCATATTTACGCAAAGATAGTATCAAAATATAGCGAATAGGAGTCAGAGAGCACTGAGTGACTGTTCCAACTGGAAACAGCTCGTCTAAAACAGGTAAATGGCGTGTTTTAATTCCATTTCTTCCAACAATGTATGTTCACCTCAGTAACCTGGAAACGAACCAATCACCGACGGCGCTTGTAGGTAATCTGATGTCTGGCCCTTCGATCGATATCAGAATGGGGGTCACTCCCGACCCAGAGGCTCCCTACGTAGATCCATATCACTTGATCCCATTATGTCCAATAATTTAAAAAAATAACGTATACATTGCGGTAAACAGGTTAAGTCTGGATAGTATGCGAGCAGACAGCTTCCAGGATCACCGGAATCAACTTGCTGACCTGACATTCTGATGGCCATTCACGGAGCACAGAACAGCAAAGGCTAATAAATCTGATAAACCCTTTTCACCTACAGTGCACAATGGAAGCATTTCGTTGAGACAATAAATGTCATAATCTGAATATTTTATCACAATAACAAAATTAATAATAGTCTTGGGAAGCACTGGAGGTACCCTTTAACTAAACAACTGGGTCGTTTGATTTTTGTAAATGTATAAGTTTCTTAATGATTAGTTTCATCATCTTGGTGAAACATAAAAGAATGTCTATAAATACTGTTGATGCAATTATAAACGTATATCAGTTTTAGCATCATCATTGTCTTTATTATTCGTTTATGTTGTAAAAAGATACGCCTTATATGATCAATTATTATATATAGACTATATTAATATTTAGGACATTTGACTTTTGCCTTGTGTAGTAACTAAGTGCGCCACACATTTCGGTACGTTTTAAGGCTACGAAAGGCAGACTTACCTCTGTAATAAAGGATCTATAGTTTGTAGTGAGACGTCAACAAATGCGTGTGTTGTGGCTGTATTTTACGAATATAAACAATGCAAGCCAATTACGAGGCATACACTCTCTTCCAGGTACCTCTATTGTCCTCAATATTGTTAAATCATAGCGCCACACCCTTGATCTTACCTTAGAAACTTGAAACGACGCCAGCGACCAATGTAATAACGTGAATGTAGATTAACGAAGCTATTAAATATTTGTTTTTAGAGTGCGTATGTCACTCAACATACACTACCATAAAATGTATTAAAATGGAAAAGCATCATCAATCACGAAGGTTACTATAGGCTTACCTGAAGATTACTTGTTACCTGTTCTGATAGTGTAGAATATCACTAACATTATTGCCGTGTATGACATCTATTGTGTCATCATATGTGTCATGTTGATGATATTACAATCATTGGATATGTCACAAATTATATTAAAGAGTACTATAGAAACATGAAATGTTGAATGATATATATAAATTATTCTCGATGTTTTGTATGTACATATTTCCCTAGTGTACAATTCAAATGTCATAATAGTGACTTGATTATTAATAAGTAATTAGTGTTATTATATAAGTGTATGCCAGTTACTATAAAACGGAGAATATCTGATCGGAATGATGTTTCACGGCGACTGCGTAATGGATATATTTTGACATAAAATTTAGGACGCCTCCGTGGTTTAGCAGTAGCGTGTTGGACAACAGATCACACTACCACTCGTGTTCGAATCTCAGCGTGGGCATATCTGAAGGTTGTTTCATCTTTGATTTCGCTTCATTACTTTAGGAGGTCGCTCGGCCCATTTAGCCTACCATGTGCACAAAAGTGGCCGTAAAACATAAATTATCATCGTTGACATAAATTTTCAATTGGTAATTTATTATTTAAACCTGACTGAACTAGAGCCGCATTATGGCGTGGAGCTTTGCTATGGTGATGGGGTTGTTATCCGGAAGTCATCCTTAAACACAATAAGCCCAATCCTTATTGTCGTCCTGCTGTGTACTGGCGTCAGTATATATATGTTGAGGGATATATTATTCTTGTTGTTTAGATCCAGAATCCTATCAGAGGCTGCTTTGGATGTTTCGTTTGGGTGTTGGTTTTTATTGATGGGATTTCTAATCAGGATTTGTATGTGTGAATCTTGCCAAGGAGGAGATTCTTGGGATTCGGGAGGTTGGATTGTTATGATATGATAACATTTCCATCCATTATTTATACAAGAAAGGAGAACTACCTGTTTGCAATAATTAAGAGTAACCCCCTTTGAAAATGGCCTGAGCTTATTCACAATAACACTGAAAAAACAGAAGTGGATATGAGTTTTTGGAATTCTGTTTTATTCGCGCAAAAAAAAACATGTGTCACTTTTTACCTTGAGATCTGACCAGAAATATCTACTTTAGCTGACATATGATTAATTATACAAAAAAGCTAACTGTTGGTCATATAGCAACGACAGATGCCGGTAGCTAATGTCTTTTGTATAGATAAAACTAGCATTTGTAATGGAGCGCAGTCCCTTCCATGCTAATGATAGTCATATCCGCAGATTATCGAAGCAAAAATGTCAACATTACAAAGAGGTCTTTGTACATGAATTAGTAATCTGAAATTAGATTAAATTATAAAACTGCTTTTGTTAGTATTCTGAGTAAAGTTAGCATTCTTGAAAAAAATCATCTTCAAATCATAGGATTCTGAGGCTGGCGCTAAAACAAAATAAATATTTAACTAGACATTATTCACTTTTTGAAGAAATAATTGACTTTACACATAAACGACTTACCAATATATCTAGTAAAACTTGACTCTAGCGTTTTAACACATTTTATATATATATATATATATATATATATATAGCGCGTGAGTGTGGAATAAGGCACGGACAGCCAATTACCATTCTCAGAATGCGCGGACCTGGAAACATACAGTCACCGCCAACAACAAACGGAACTTCTCAACCGCAACATAGTATGCTTTATTAAGCTGTTCAAATACTTCATACGCATATAAATCCAATACATAATATGACCCCTTATGATGTCACAAGCAGAATGAGTCAAAAAAGTTGTTAATGATAAAGGAAAACACGAATCTCAATCTCTGGCACGGACAATGTGTACGTTAGCTGTGTGTAATAAGGCACTGGGACACAGAATCTCGAATTGTCAATTCAAACTCTGGACGATTCATCAGTGGACAGAATACAGAGTATGTCTCACCATTATATGAACAATTATAGTCTTACATCTAACCTTACCTTCACATCCACTCTTGTTGAAAGAGGTAGTAGCAAGCTAGGTATATAGCAGAGCATTTAAAGCACAAGACAATTATCAGTCAATGTATTGTAGAGATCATTCAAAAGAAACTGCTCCCTTGAAACTGGACAGCGACTTTGCTGAGACTCTTGATGAAAAATTCCATGGCTGCTTAATTATGCTTGATGTATTTGCGGTTTCGTAATCACCCAATTATTTTCCTTTGGCACCAAGGAAAATAAGTTTACCTGGGTAAAGCCGTACCTCACAGACAGAACTCAGTGTATATTAGTTGTAGATAAAACATCACCATAAGTACGTCTTCTTTTTGGTGTACTATTGGGATCCGTTTTAGGACCAAAGAATTACTGTGTGTATACCAAACCAGTAGGTGAAATTATTAAACGGCATAATACTAAATATCGTTATTATGACGATGATATACTAGTGTATGATAAATGGAATGATATCTCATATTCAATTGAAACTTGTACTCTGCAGACATAAATACTTGGATGAACAGCTACATGCTGAAATTGAATAACAACAAGACATAATTCATTGTCTTCTTATCCAGGCAACCCGTAAAGAAAACTGAGTATCTTCGCATTAAGGCAGGATCCAGTTATATACAGTTTCTAAGGGCTTATGTCAGATAATACTCTAGGAATGGAGAAGCAGGTGAATTTTATATGGAATCCTGTTATTATCAAATAATAAAGATAGGACTTATTCGTAAATACATAAATGATGAGACATGTAAGATTTTAGTCTAAGCCCTTGTTGTTTCCCGACTGGACTATGGCCATGCACTGTTATATAATATTACCCCCCCTCTCTCTCTCTCTCTCTCTGACACACACGCGTACTGGCTTCCTGTAGGTTTCAGATCACTGTACACCATTCCGTTTTACACATTCAAAATATTGAGTATAAGACATCTGATCTAAGAGTATATTCTAGTCAGAATGCTTCAATCTGAGTCCGTTCACTATTGACGGTACCAAAAGGCTACACAGAAATGTACGGAGAGAAATATTTCCGAGCATCAGCTCCCGGGGTGTGGACTAATTTGCCAAATCACATTAAACTGGCAGCAAATAAAGAAATATGTTTTAAGGTTCTTAAAACCCCACTTATTTAAATTAGTTTTTTTAAATAATATATAACAATCAGTGTATTTAGGTATAAACCGCGTCTGGATTATGCGAGGCAGAACATGTTTTAATTCAGTCTTCACTGTAAAGCTCCTTAGATCAACTCAAGTTGATTAATATGCTATATAAGAATCTTTATTATATTGTATTATATACACAGCATTTGTTGTTCTGACGTGACAAGTTTGTTGTGTGTGAATACTCACTCGCAAATCCAGACGGTTTGGTCAATAATGCTGTTCAAGAGTTTACAATTAATATATCAATGTTCGGTAACACAACAATAACATCTGATCTAGAACATGTTTTTTGTTTTTAGTTTTCAGTTAAGCCGCTTTATATTTACACGTATAAAAAGGGCAGGTGTTATTCCTCATATGTTATGTGATAAGGTGCTCTATTTATAACACACATGCACATCATCAGCATGCACGCATACACACGTACATTTTTATATGTACGCATAATATTAAAATGGCCTAGTAATACACATGTAGCAGTAATATTTTGACACAGACTAGAATACTAGACAGAATATTGTCGCATCATTGGTTTCCAAATTGTACAAAAATACCAAATGTTAGAGCGTTTCGTTTCACATCACGAAATACAAGGAAAGGTTTCATATAGAAAATCAATTAATACGATTCGCAAAATAAGATAATAAAAATCATACTTTCCTTAAAGGTCCCTCCAACGTTCCCGACGACGATTATAAATATTTATCTTCTGATAAACTAATCATATGACATTTGTTGTATCAATAATCGCCTTTATAGTCCAGAATACATTTTAAAAGTTGATCATATTTATTAAGAGTTGATCCCCTCAGCTCTATCCAGGATAAGACGTCAAGCAGTTGATTCCGTTGAGTGATCCTCGGATGTCAAGCTGTCCGCTTGCATACGAGCCATGAGTTAAATCTGCTCTGAAACATCCGCTGAGAGCCTTTGTTTACGTTATTAATTATGTTGGCATAACCCAACCGGTGCAGGGCTCTAATACACAAACAGAAACAAACACACATAAGCACACACATACACACACAAGCAAACATACAAACACATACACACGCGCACTTACACTCATAAAATAGCAATAATATTTTTCATACCCGGCCTGGTCCGGATGTAGATGGTGCCGCCTGATATAGATATCCCGATGATATACAATCTTTACCAGCTGAGAGCCAGAAGATGTAATAAGCTGTAACCCGGAGACAAGACGAGACAATCATTGGTAATGAATTATGGTAATGAATTGTGTAAGACTACTTTCAAATGATAATCTCAGTACATATGCTTTAGTTTACATCTACACCAGAACAACATAAACTTGTTTACTAATTGTAATTGTAATGATACAATTACAACATATTAACCAATGAGTAAACTTCACTGATACACTTTAGTAAAATAATAAAAATTTCATTTCCATTGACATTCTTTCACGCGAGATTTGTCTCACACAATCGACACATTTAAGCCAGTCTTCATTATGTACGAATACGATATCTGGAAGCAGCGGCTAGTACGCCGAAACGCAATGAGCGCTTTTTCTTGTGTGATTTATTTACATACTCCACATCCCGACATGTCAGCGACCTTTTATAGAGCTTGTATGGGGTCTTCTACACATATCATCTGTGTAGTTCAGAAGACGTTATTAATATGATGAGACACAGCTTTGTCTATGTTTTGATGTAATGTTTTGTTTACAAAACTGGAAACTGTTCCTTGAATATCCTTGTATGCACTGGGTGCTCCGCTAGAACAGCGGTTTGAGCACACGGTACAAATCTCGCAGCTTCAACTGAAGTCAACAACAACAGCAACCCTTACACACCCTAGTTTTATTATTGTAGTATTCTAACTTTTCTGAGATTATGACAACTCTGACCCATAGTCTTCTAACTTTAAATATTTCATAAAAAGCAGACAAAACACTTTTTGATCCAGATACGTGTTTGTAGACAGATACGTTTTCATTCACAGGATTCTTCTCCATACTATCAGAAAAATCATTTGCTGGACACAATAATATATTTAACTGGATGATGATAAAATGCTGGAAATGAGCCCATCGTGGAAGAAATACAAAATTAACTCAACAATATTGTATACTCATCTAATTATTTTACATCACTCCCAATTCATTTTTTAATATATAACAAATGCCCTCCCACCATAAAAAGTTGCTGTTTTATGGCCACTTTTGTGCAAAAGGTAGGCTAAATGGGCTGAGCGACTTCCAAAGATAATGGGGTGAACTGAAAAATGAAACACCCTTCTGACATAGCCCTGCCGGGATTTGAACCAAGTTGCAATAGATCTGTTGCCAACTGCGCTACCAGTTAGGCCCCTCTCCCATAACGATATTTTTATATTTCTTTATACAATTTCGACTTTGACCTATTTGCAGCTAATATTGCTTTAATCAACATGGGATCATGTATTTAACAAATATCAGTTTTTTTGCTGCTATACATGAAAATAGGTTTTAACTCCCTTAAAAAGGATAATCTAATTATTTCTTGGCAATTGAAGGTGTTTCTCAGCTAATGCCAGACTACTAATCTATAATAGAATTACATGAATTTTATTTACATTTGGTCAAAACCATTTTTAGATTATCTTTTCTACTAGGGTACTAGATTAAATTTGATTAAATGTAACTGTACGATGTTGATAACAATTTGATTGAATTGAAGAATATACGCAGTAAACGGACAAACTATTGAGCTGAGAAAGGTAATAGGAAAAAAGGCATTTCTAGAAAATCCATATCTTTTGGAAGTGATATTTGCCTAAACTTACCATAATGTCGGCCTAGGTACTTCTTAACCAGTAGAATTAAACTTGCGTCAAAATTTCCCTTCTTAAAAATCCCGTAATTGAACATACTTGAATGACACCGGAGTATAAGCTAGTAGAAAATCTGTACTTCTGACACTAATCTTTGTACGAGTTAATAATTATTGGACTACAACTAAAATACTGTCAATGTGTGAACTGTATACCATTTAAATATTTTAGAATAGACTTTGATGATAAGTACAGATAAGACAACAGACTGTGGTAGGTGATGGACAACTCATTATTTCAAATGCGAGTAATACATTTATTTCGTAATTTAATTCAATTCAGCTCGTTTATTTGAATCAACCAATTCAAATCAGTGATACGACTGGTATTAAATTATTTGAACCAGGCTTTTCAACTTAAGGCTGTTGTAATTTTTTAATAAGGCACACGTTAACACTGTTAGTGATCACTATATTTGAGACAAAATATATATCTTCTAAAGATATCGCATCGCTAAAGTTTAAAACACCGCTAACAGCAAACAAACCGGCTACACTGCAACAACCTATTAAATCCATTAAGATTCTAAACTCATTGTGATAAACAAAAGTAAAGGAATATCAAGGAGACCTCTCTGAAACCAAAAGATAATTAATGGATATTGTTCCTATAATCAGAGAATATTTTGTATTTCACAGAAACTGAACAAAAATTGAATTTACGTATCAACAAATTACTGCACTCATATAGCATTATTTCCTTATATTTCATATCTAGCTAATCATTTAATTTATTATCTATGACATGTCACATTACCATCTGCCAACGTGTTTACATGTTCATCATATATGAATGTATCAAGAGCCATAAACTTATATTTAGTACTGTTAAATATAATATCATTATATATGACAAACTCTAAGCATAGGTCAAAGCATGTCTGAAGACCCTTGTCAGGAGTCATCTGAGTATATAATATGGTTTATGACAACATCAGCACAACAACAATAAATTGGATATTAAGTCAGTCTAAGTAAAGTCGACAGATAAAGCATGACAATACCTAAAAGCAATAGACTTAGAGGTCACCGGAAGAGGTTTCCCAAATTAATCAAAACGTCAGTGTTATTTATTAAGATCAATTTCAGTCAGAGATATATTTGAATTTGTCCTGTAAATAAAGTTACAGGGGATTTAAAACTTGCTTTGCCAGCATCTGACATGGACAAATATGCCACAGCTTTCGGAATGTGACGTCATGTTTGACAAACACAGACGCCAAACACTCGCCGTGGCCTTGTTTAAGCTGTATTACGTGATCTATATTGTCTTTGTTAAACTGTAAAATGGTGTATTGTGCCGCATATAATTTTATAAATGGATCTGTCAGTGGATGGAGTATGCATTAATTCCCTAAAACAAGACTCGTTGGCGCGATTGGCTGCGCAACATGGATAGAGTGCCGTGGAAGCCAATTTTCCAAAGCAATCTCTGCGGGAAACACCTTGAGGAACTGATGTTCATTATTTCGCCGTCTATGGCACGATCAGTTGATATGACATGAAGAGTGTCAGGCTCACAGAAGAAGCCATTCCAACCATTTTCCATAAGCTGAGTGATGCTAAGCCCAAACAAATCAGGAGTTTGATGGAGAAACTGAATAGCAAACGGGTATGTATGAACGATAATAGGGTAATCGTGGGAGGAAACTATTGGACATTCGCCAGTTCACGCATTCATAAATAAGTAAACTTTTGCTTATTCGCAACAAATATAAATTTTCTTAGACTTCTCATTGCTGTGTATTGTAAACATTAATATACTGCTAAATTAGTAGGTGTTCCAACGAAGGCGGCACGTTCATGTGTAGGCCACATGTGGGAGAGATCCATCCCATCCCGTGTACTGACAAATATAACTTTATCTTAAATGAAGTTATGTGATAGGAAGAAGGAAATATCCGCATTCACGCCCAATGTGTTGACTTATCAATTAAGCTTATACCAAGACAAACAAATATATACCAACCCAACTCTTGTTGTGGGCTGGGTGTCACAGGTGGCTGCTCTAGATCCACGTCTGCATTTGCTGTATCTAATTCCACACAATTAATAGCGTCTATCGTGATTTTCGCTAGTGGTTCAAAGCCGTAAGGCTTGATATCACTGAGTTCGTCGGAATCTGACATTTTGTTTACCAACTGGTCAAGACGCTTGTAAACAAAGCTGTTGCACTACATGATGTTTGTCAGAGATGACGTCACGCATTAATCCCTAGCGGGCGTAGTACACACTAGCAATGGCTCGTGAAAGTTCGGAAATTAAAGATTTAGGGATATTTTAATGGAATTATGATAGCTGGTGGCTATAATTGTATCGTTATATTGAGTGTATCGTTATATTTATTCGAAATATGAAATTTCGTTTCCCGTCACCCTTTAAATCCGAATTGATTGGCACGTGTTACCAAGTAGGGTTCAGTTCCGTTTAGTACTAGAAGTTCAATAATTTTACACAAAACTTGGTAGACAGACATATTGGATGATAGTTATTGATGCCGCCAATAAGTTTATCTTTATCTTTTAAATTAGAGACAATGGCCGATTTCAACAATGACTAAGGTATAACATCTTATATAAATATAAACGATATCCACAAAGCTACAAATGAGTAATGACATTTATTCCCAGTAAACTCAGAAATCTTAAACTCGTCACGTGGCCTACTACAGTTGTTATTATTCATAGAAATAAAAATAGATCTCGTAGTGATTGTTCCATAACCTAAAAATAAAGTGAACCATTTCAAATTCTTATTCTGCAATAGACACTTTCAATATATCACGTAAATAATCCTAATCTCAGCTGAAATGAGGCACTTACAATTCCAGCATTACTGTAGCACATATATTCTTTATTAATTCCCCTGGAATGTAAATAATAATAACAATGATATAAAGTACTAAAGATCTTATCTCAAAAATATGATCTCAAAGAGATGATCTCAAAAAATATATATTAGTACGTTTAGTCATGCTGGAATATGTCATTATAAATGAGATCATCTACCAGTCTTCACCATTATTCTCCTTAGATTTATATATTCGATATTTATACTGCAACAATGCTTTGATAAATATGCTGTACTCTTAAAACCTAATAGCTTCTTAAAGCCTTCAGCAAATAATCGGGCTCAGATTGTATATATATATATATATATATATATATATATATATATATATATATATTTTATTACGCGTTTTGTGTGGATGTCAAATTCCGGGTATCTTAATCCTGCAATACAGTGAGTAGGGAAAGGATTTCCATAGACTCAGCTCTAGTCATATTTTGGACATATGGTAGAGGTGTTACTGTCTCGATATTACTCTACAAACACAGGTATGAGTCACATCCTAACCGATAATGTTGATATTTCCAGAACAGTCTTTTGGGCATTACGCTATCGGAACGCCCTCAAGCTTGTAACAAAGAGTAACAGAATGGTTCTCTAACAAAGTTAGGAAACGATATTAAAATTGTTAAATTGCTCAATTATTCAAAGAAAATAAAAGATTTATAACAATGTATTCAATCGATTTTGCGAATAACAGCAAGTTATTATCAGTCATAAAACACACTGAAATTATATACAAAGGAAAGTGGCTTCAGATTAACTTCATTCGTGCTAATGGAAATGATCATCACAGAAAATGTCAATAACATGAATGCTGTTGTCAAAAAAGGATTTGATTCAATATATTTAAAAACAATCGCATTATTTTATTGCTGGCGTAGCTTTAAAAGATGCTAAAAGTCTTTCACAAGGAAGGCAATATTTTTTTATATATGTTGTATTTATCATGGACCAATTATAACTCCAATACAATTTATTCTGTATCTAAATCATTAGTAAATATTATTAAAAAAAGATTTATGCTATTTGCAGATCCTGCAACCTTTTTTGAAGACTTTTTAAAAAGGCAAAATTTTATCCACTATAAACATTTGGAGTTCGATGGCGCGGTTACTTTAATCAAAACAACTGTTTTGATTAGAGTAATTGAAAATAAACCAAATTTTCCAATTTTTCTTTCATAGCTGTAAAGATGCCAAAATACACATATTAATAAATGTGTGTACTGAGATCTGGCTGCTGCCAGTAAATGAATGTTTGTTGCAGCTTCTGTTGAGATCTACTTTAGGAAATATTGCTTTCTTTTACTAAAGTAATTACTAGGACTGAGAATTGTGTGGGTTTAAGTTGCTTTGCATGTGTTAATAAAAAACCTATTAAGAGCTCCAGGAGACATTGTTTAATAGAACGTTTTCTTACATTTTGCTGGAAACCAAGGAACTAGCTCGATGTTTGTGTTTAGAATAAGCTGTGATGATTCTATATTCATAATCATTCAGCACTTCTTTTTGTCGGATAATTTTATAATGTTTTTTTAAATTATTTTTGCTGCAATGTTAGCAGTTTTTTTAAATGGTACCATAAATGAGACTACGTCCTAATTTTTTATTGGTTTTATAATATCTTCATACCTTTTCTTATTAAGACCTCCCGGTTATAATGTATCTAGGGAATATACTTAATAATGAAACACATTTGTGTTTTTAATTAGCCATAAATTGTTATGATTGGCTATTACTATTAGATAGCCACAGACAATGGAAGAATCGTGTTTCGGTGTGTATGGTCGAGGATGATTGTAATTGTTTACGATATAGGAATTATTGCGGTTGGGCAGGTTAATGAACCATTACCGACATGTTGGTGTTTCTTGCTTGACTGAACCAGTGGAAATATTTGGCAGCATTTTCGTGTTGTCGGATTCGAAGTCATTTTACATTGAAATGTCACATTCTGTTGGCAAAATGAAGTGTCGGAGTCGGAACGCGGAACACGATTTTGTCGGATTAAAGAGTCATTTATAATGGAGCTAAATCCGTCACAGGCAATAATGTGTCGGATAAACGATGTCCAGATTAATGGATTCTGACTATATTATGTTAGATGAGCTACAGTTTAAACTGCCTATTATTCCATATGTTTTATCGGGAACTGTACTTGTTATATTGTGACAAGAACACAATATCTCTCATGATCTACATCTGAAATCACTCATGGTTTTGAACCCCAATGACTATTTGTTGGATTAGTTGGATTAATGCGGCGTTATTGTATTTGTAGTTCACGGACAGTTTTACTTTTAATATGGCGCAGTCATCTTTTTGAATAATTCCTTTTGCATAATGTTATAATATCTGCCATGCTTCATAAAATTCTGTATTTTTTATAAATTCAAAAAAAAACGTGAGATTTGAGCCTTCAAGATTCTTTGAAATATATGTTTAGGGTGAAAGGAGTCGATATGAAAGAGTTGATGCGTGTCTGTTGATTTAAAGAAGACCTTTGTTAATAATCCATTTTTATTTCTGCATATTTATATATAGTATCCAAAATATATATATGTGTGTGTGTGTGCGTGTGTGTGTGTGTGTGTGTGTGTGTGTCATATTTGATGGATGTATACTCCTGGAGTCGTTTGTTACCCCGGCAGACATCTCCATGGGTATTAAGCTGCGGACAGAGGTTTTCCCATATTATGAGTAATTAGGTTACACTGATATAAGAAAATTGTTGCTATTATAATCTTCACGTGTCATTCGCAGATATCGGAGATCTGCCTGAAATCCGCTGTTCTCAAACATGGGTCAAATAGATCAAGTGGATAGGCGCTTTAATTTAGATCCCACCACACCTAACTGCATATACTTAAGGGTGCATAAATTAGGCGCCAATGAACGTTCACTTAGTGACTAAATCACTCCAGTGAGTCCATACTGAGTTAGTGTACATTCTCTTGTGGTGAACAAACTGTAATGTTTGTTAATACGCTGAGGGTATATAAAAGGCCTAACAGTTTCACTTAGGTTAGAGAAAAACTTCGACGCCAGGCTAGTCGGACGTGTATCGATATATATGGTTCATATAGGTAGTATTAATTTAGTTATTCGAACCCAGAATAAAGCTGGGGTCAGCATCTGAGGTGTCTAAATGTTTTTTATACCGGTTTTTTTGGGGCCACAGAAAATTACTGTTGAGTGTAAACTGTGGTGTCAAAATAGTTATGATATGTATGTAGCAAGTCACCAATGAACCACACGCACGGCTGTTTGCTGCGAGCTGTGGAATCAAATGGTATGTTTTTACGTGCTTCCACTTTTTGTACGTAGCCTGCATGTAGCCGCTTTCCTGTGGGCGTGACATATTTGTCACGTACGAAAAGCGAATTACTGGTTCCCACAGGCTGATGAGTAGACCAGACACATGCTTAGGTATACGCACACATTTATCAATATGTGGAGGTATGGAACATTTTATATTTAGATTAATGTATGTATTGTTGTATTTATATTTATATTTCTCGAGGTAGGTCCCGAAGGTCGTTTAGATATGTTAATGATCTGTGCCTGTTGCCTCTCTATATGTATCCTAAAACATACATACACACAACACACACGCACACGCGCGCACACACACACGCACGCACGCACGCAAGCACCACACACAAACCTAGTATTACGACAATTCCGTTTACGACGACTCCGACTTACGGGATTTTGAAATTAGGTCAAAATAACGAAAACAATATTTAAAAAACCTAATATACGAACAAATTAAAATAAAATCTTTTGAGCTAAAACGTAGCCAATAAACCGTGAACTCAGTCAACCTAACTAACTATACTTAGGCTACGACCACTCGGCTAATCCTCCCCCTTCTTGTGTTTAGTCCTCCCACGTTGAAGTTAGTGTGAAGCAGCAAGTGAAGGCATTGCCGGTGACAAATATATAATTAATAATAATAAAAGTTAATCAAAATAAACCTAACTCTGTCTGGTAAAAGGCAATCTACTGGTACTGCTGAAACTGCTAAATATTTCCCTACAGAGTATCAAAACAGGATTATCTTGTAAGAGCATGTCTTCATGAACCTTTCTTACAATGAAAGGAATGTCTGGACCACGGTCTAAAGCTGCCCAAGATAAACTAACACTCCTACTCAATGGGAATATTTCAGGAACACTAAAATTAAACCCAATCTTGGGCTACCATTCAGAAACATCCCGTGCAATGAGAGGATTAAATAAGTGGCAATTGTTTATGTATTTGAAATCAAACAGAAAGGCGTGGGTAACAACAGGAACTGTGTTTTTACTGGCATACCAAATATTTAAACAATCTTGTGTACAACTGTTGTAAAGAAAGGTTTTTGCCACCTAAAACTATTCTTGTTTTAGATAATGCTTCTGGCCATAATGTGCATATTATTGAAGTGCAGACAAAGGTTAGTGTTCTTTATGTTCCTCCTAATACAGTGCCACTTCTGCAGCCGATGCACCTGGGTGTTATACCTACCTTTAAAGTATAATAATTTCGGCAGGAATCATTCCGAAAAATGGTCAACGGTTTAGACACAAACCCTGATATGACTGTTAAAGATGACTCGCGCTCTTTTAACTTATTAAATGTCATACAATTTATTGATTCTACCTGAAAGATAACTTAAACCAACTGTCTGAATGAAGTTTGGAAGGAACTTCTACCTGATTCAAGCTGTGCCGTCGAAGGTTCTCCTAATATAGCGATGTTGGAATGCGCTGCAGCAGTGGAAGTAATCTCTAAATTAGACGGAGAGACTCAATTGGAGACAGTCACTGAAGATGATATTAGGGATATCATAATTAATAGGGGGAAAAATAACAAGGGCCTTTAAGTTGAATAATTAGAAGAACCGGGAGAGCATCTTGATGCACTTAAAGAGACGGAGATATATGTAAAGGAACACGATGAATTAGAGGGAGTCACTAAAGCAATGAAAGCTGATTACATTAAAATGATCTGGCATATGATGATTATCTAATTGGAGAGTGTAGAAGAATTAACAATGATCAGATGGCAATGAAATGATTTTGTTAGGAGAAGTTTAAATGACGAGTAGCTCTTTATTATCAAATTCTTAAAGGATGAAAGGCTCGACAAATAACTAGTCACATCCATCTCGACTGATGAATAATAAATACAATGACGCTATATAAATGACAGTCTGCCTTCTGATACAGATTTCACAGTGAATTATCTGACAAACTTTACACTGTATTCATGTAATAACTAAGTTATTATTTGTCAATTTATTTGAATTTAATATGAAAATAAACAATTTGTATTAATCTTTATCATAAAAAACTTACGTTAATATGGTTTAATTAAATGAAAAGAATATATTTTTGAGATATTGTCCCCATTTTCCCCATTTTCATTATATAATGAGATAATTTTACGTCATTTCAATTTATGACGCCTTTGTAGGAATCCAATACCGGCGTAAAACGTGCTGATTATATATATATATATATATATATATATATATATATATATAAAATATATATATATATATATATATATATATATATATATTTTTGAGGATATTTTTCTAGGCAGCCACACCAGCCGTTTCAAATTACATTTTCCTCGGATTATTAAGATGTTTTTCTTAAGATCAATGTAAATTTTCATTTATATTTCGAGGTAGCGATTTAAATTTCAAATGCAATTATTAAATGCAAATTTCGTGTTTCTAATAATAAAAGTTATGTCAAGGGTGTGATTATATATACACGACCCTCACCCAGTTGAAGCAATCACCGATTAACGTGGTAAGGATAGCGAAAAGTTCACACCTTTATGACATCTAACAGGTGTAATTAGGCGAAGAACTGAAAAATAAAGGTGTCTAAATACACCATCCTATCAAGAAGTTCAGATCAAATAGAAACATTTATGTTAACGTCACCAATTAACTCACAATGAAGTATTACATTTCCATGATAATGTTTTCTCTTATATGTTAATTTAAAACATCATTGCTATCTGTCTAACTGATTGGTTTATAGAATTTGTTTTCGTAATCAAGTTTCTTCGGTGATATTTGTTTCTATAAATCACATTTGTATATTTACATAACAATAGGACTATATCAATTATATAGTGTCATATATATATAAGCTGTTATCTTTATGTAAAAAGTGAGCAACATCGTAAAGAACTGAAACCCATGAAAATAAACGCACGCCCGCTTACATACTCCTTTCTCTTGAACTATCTTGTACCATGTCAATTACAATACGTTGTTTTATGGGATACTATGAATAAATTAATAAAATTGCCTTTTAAATTTACGAATATAATTTTGTTCATCCATGAATAAAGTTAGCAAAGTTGAATATATTTCCGTTTTTGTTAATACATTTTATTTATTCTATGAAGAAGAAACACATCTGAAAAGTGACAACATTTCAATATTTACAATATTCTATATATCAAATAGATAAGCAAAATATAGGATGGAGTATGAAAATACAACAAGATTTAAGTTCGATAAGCTGTATAATAAAAACAACCAAGACCCAGTTGTTTTCTTAAGGGACCATTTGTCTTAGATGGCCAGTAAAACAACAAAAGGTAGGAAATGTGTCCCCTTAAGCAAGCTTTCTGTTCATATAATAAAGTATTCTATAAAAGTATGACAAATGAAAGCAGTTATGATTATGCTATTTTAATCTTTTGTTGACATTTAGCTGAAGGAGAAGCGCCTTTCGTTTATATACATTGAGCCGCTCCAAATAAATGGTGAATATTTAATTACATTAGGAAGCGTTTGGTTATTATCAATAGTATACTGACGACACTAGGACAACATCCATACAAAGTTTCGATCTGTACAAATGACATTATCCTTGTTTAAGTTGGTGTGGGAGAGGGATTTATAGCGGATTAGCTTACTCTGTATTCAGTTTAGATACCAAGAGGCCGACTAAGACACGCATTAACGTAATTCCCAATAGAATATAACATCTTTTCTCTAATCATTGACCTGTACTCGTACCTCAATATGGCAGTCGTCATTTATTAGAAGAGAGTTCGGGATTTGTATCGATCTCGGAGTAATACCACGTTAGGTGATTGGATGTACCTGGTCGCGACGCGACTTAATGAAGCCGAATGAAAAGCACATCTTTATCAATTTCCAGACGTTCTTCCGGAATGAACTGTATAAGACAGAATATATGATGACGTCCATAAAGCTGTTACTGTTAGCGAGCCACATCACGAAGAATCGAAGCCACATCGGCAACACGATGGCAGGGAAGAATGACGTAATAATGACGCTGATGACGTAGGGACCCCATGCCGTAAAGTACATCGCAGCGGTGATTCCCAGAACCTTGAAGGCCTTAATGTCACGTGACTTACTGGCATCCCTCGTGCTCCTATTCGGATTTTCGGCGTCCATTTTCACGAGAGCCTTCATGATCTTGTAATTGGTCACCATCAGCACAGTTCCGGACAATAAAGGGATATACACCGCCGTCGCGATGCAGAACCACTTGAATTCCCAGTAGAGGCCGCACATGGCCTCTGACAGCTTATACCGATAATAAACAAAATTTGTCTTTAATGTCAGCGGAAACAAGAACGTCACCAAAGAGGCGCTCCAGAAGCAACCGACGGCGATACGGCATCGCCTGACCGTGATGAGACTGTTATATCGTAGAGGATGGAGAATGGCGATATATCTATCTACGCTGATTAGAGCCAGTGTCCATATGGAGACAGCCAGCGAGCTGCCGTGCATGATACCCGCTATCTGACACCAAACGACGCCATAAATCCAGCGATTTATCGCCGACGTGATGACGTTCGGCGCACACGACACGCAGCCGACTAACAAGTCGGCTGTACTGAGATTAATCAGACAAAAACGGCTAATTTCCGGTATTTGTTCCGTTATACGTAACACCGACAAGTTGATGACGTTGCTGCTGATGATGAAAAAACTGACCGTGAATATGATCGCAGATCGTAGCCCCGTACTTACGGCGTCTGGTATATCCGTCATCTCCATGCTATAGTTTCCCGTTGCGGATATGTTGGCCATCGCGACACGAGAAGTTCAGCTCATAACGTCAACAAACTTCACTCGGCGACGGATGTAGTTCCAATGACGTAGTTCCCTCCAGTGACGACGGGAATGTCTTGTTCTGGTCACAAAAAGACGTCTAGAAGGGTTTACGGCTTGATTGTCGGCACAGATCAATAGCAACGGGAAGCACTTGGGGACATGTAGTTGTCAAAGGATAACACTCATTAGTATACTTAGTGATCTTGGCGCATCGATGTCTATTATGACCGAAGTCTATATACTGCTAATTTGATGATCATTGTTAAACAAAGTTAAAAAGAAATGGTGATATTCAGTTTCCGTCGGCAACATGAAGCTGCTTAGAGCTACTAATACACCACATTCAAGGCTGTTATTGCAGTCGCTGTCTTTGATGGTTCGTGATTGGGACAGTGCATCAGATCTCCTCTGGATGGATTCATTTGAATTGGTCGAAATAGATGATAACAAATGACAAACGATGAAAAGGTGTCCACATTACGTCCTTGACATACTTCCAAAGTAAATATCTATTTGTCCTTTAGAAAGGTTTGGAAAGAAAAAACGCTTTTTACAAAAGAGAGTGACTGTTATCATAATAAAGTTAACTTTTCTCATAGCTCATTTAGGCATTCGTCTACTTTGTTGGTTTATCTTTGTCTCATTACATTTTGTTACAAAATTAATTATCCCATTCCTAAATGAATGTACTTCATTATTATATAGTCCATTTGACTCTTCGTTAAACATCTCGAAATGGGTTTCAGTTTTTAAGTTAATGTTTCAGTGGATGTTTATAAAATCGAAAGAAAATGAATTTGGAGAAAAAGAGACATATAACGAGCAGATACTTACACAAACAAATGAAATCAGATACCTACAGCACAACACAACACAATACAGTACACCGTAGCACCCCATTGTACACCACGCATCACATCACGCCAAACCACACCAACACACCACATCGCACCACACCAAACCTAACCATACTTCATCATAGCAATGTCTCCCATTACTTAACATAATCTCACATTACGCTATACCACACCGAGATCAACCATATCAAAGTACCACATCAGCACGTATCAAACCACACCAAACTTTACCACCACATCATTGAAGATGTATCGTCTCAACAGATGGTGTAGTTACTAGGATACATACCGGACTAGTTCCATATTACGATATTGGTCTAGATGTCGAGGGATATATACCAGGGAAATAAGGTCAGTGAGTAGATAGTACAGTTTAGGACAGCGATATGGCCCTCAAATCCGAACGAGACGGTCAATGATATAATATATGAGTAATGTAAATATTTGGAGAACACCTGATTGAACTATATTGGAAATGATATGAAGATAAATAGTTGTCTGATTCTGACTGTTAATGACGCCTCCTCCCCCGTTTATTAATTGGTATGTAATGTTTTATATTTTATGATATTATTAATCTCCCAGAAATGGATTATTAATTGCCAGGTAGCTAACACGATTATTACAATCAAGTGATACGACTAACTTATATAATGTCATTCACGAGATGTCGTTGTTTTTCTCAACATCCGAGCTCACCTGGCAACATCCATTAGACTGCCCATTAACGGTAAGAGATCTGAGATACTGCTTGAACAAAGGTATGTGCATCATAACACAATAGGCCATTATACACAATAACAATAGCTATAATTATGACAGTGGTGAGCGGACGTGTTTGAGAACGTTTCCCGGATTAGGAAAAACACAAAACGTCCATTACTCTCTTTGTGAGGTGTAGTTGAGCATTAAACAAATAATCACATGTAACTCAATCGTTTGAAATTTTACAAAATCAATTTACTTTTATGTTAAAATGGCGACTTTTTATCTCCTGCAGCATTATCCTTTTATTTAATTTATATTTAGGAATGCTTGTGTCAATAGTGGACAGAATGCTTTTGTGCCATTTCAGGATGTACTCCCATCTTACCCAAGTACTCACATCTCAACAATTCGTCACATCTCATCTGACCATGCAGTCACATCCATCTTCTAATGGACGAAATCTGTTCACGGATTTTATTTTCTCTTGAGGATTGAAAAGGAATGGCGCTTTTATAAAGATGAAAGGAATGTTTCGAAAATACTCAAGCTGATTGACCTGTTGATATTCGTAGATGAAATATCTCTTTGGTAACTGAGCTATCACTGAAAATCTATGGACTAATAGCCACTTCAATTGAAATAGAATTATTGATTTAAATTTGTATCCATCATAAAATAGGCAAGTCTTTTTGAACAGTTTCTCATCTTTTATTCGAAATATCTCCTTTGATCGGTGCTGCCAATCACCATTTTGGTACTTATCCATTGCTCCAAGTTTCGAGCTTGGTCAGTCAGCCATCTATGCTCGGTTAATTAGCATACACTCATTGTCTTCAATATTCCGTTAAATATGTGTTTGCTGACCAAATGCTCCATAGGCGCTGACATCTTTCGAAATCTTCTTTATGGAGGTGATGATGTGACTCCGGCAGTTCGGTACCGAATCATTTTCGCCACCAAGCGCATTCGCCAGAGAAGATTAAATTCCCCGAACCCATTCATCAGAGATTGTTGGGCATATTTGTCGCGCAAAATAATAATAATAATAATAATATAATGCCTTATTCAGCTTGAGTTTTTAAAACATATTCGGTTTCATATGGCACAAACAAAGTATATACGTAAATACATTGATTTATAGGTATTATAAATAGGTTATTTAATAAAAGGGTTTATTAAAAACATTATAAAATATTTCTTTACTTCCTGCAAATTTAATACCATTAGGCAACTTATTCTACAGTCTAGGAGTTGATGCTTGAAAAGGTTTATCTCTGAAATCGGAGCATTCTCACTGGTATAACATTTTGGATCGGATCGCTTAGATACAATGGTGCTGTTCTACTCAGTACTTTGAATGTCTGAAATAAGATCTTGTACATTGATCTAAAACGTACCGGAAGCCAGTGCAGCTGGAACAAAACCGGCCTTGTATATTCTCTTTGCCGAGTGCTTGTCACCAGACGTGCAGCATTGTTCTGCATACGCTGTAGGCGGTTTATAACACACACACACACACACACACACACACACACAAAACACTACACACACACACACACTACACACACACACACAAAGAGAGAGAGAGAGGGATATATATATATATATATATATATATATAAGAGAGAGAGAGAGAGAGAGGAGATAGATAGATAGATAGATAGATAGAGAGATAGAGATAGAGAGGGGGGGTATTTGGGGAGAGATAGAGAGAGAGAGAGAGAGAGAGAGAGAGAGATTATATAACAATGCATTGTCATAGTCCATTAGATACATTTATAGCGGATTGGACTAAAGTCTTGCAGGCCTCATCATTTATGAAATGTAATCACATTTATCACATCATTTTAGATAGCTGTGACGTAGTTTGTATTGAAATGCTTTTATACTTTGTTTTCTTTTGTTGGTAGTTGATAAGCAATTTCTGGTAAACAGATATCGTATTTGTTACCCTTAATTGTCAACGATAATAACAAAATAAACATTTTCGGACGAAGCAAGTGAATTTATTGTTTCAACATATTGTTTTAATAAATTATTTTTGTTAATTCGTGTCATCTTATCATCTACGTGTTTGATTGACGTTATTTACTATTAACCGTTTGTTCATCTCCGCGTTATTGTTATTATCATATCATAAACTTATCTGTTTATCCATTTTAGTCTTCCCTTCTCGGTGTCCTTATCTTAGCGTTCGACCGGATCACTTTGACCTAATCACCTGATCTACTTTCACGTATTTACTAGCCACAGATGAGAACCAGAAAAGTCAATAATTGTCATTTAAATCAATATATTGTATAATCAGGAAAATTAACGTTAAGAAAATATCGGCCGAACAGTCGAGAGGAACCTAAAATCGAATGATCACAAAAGATATAACGCATATAATATGGGGGATGATACAGGTGACACGGGTGAGGTGATCACACGTCACACCTGTTATGAGTATAGATATTAGTAATATCACTCATCACGTGAACACTTTTGATGACATTGTGCTCAGAATGTGAATTACTTGCCTTTACGTACTTGACAACCTTTTGATCACTGTCATCAAGACGGGATATAATAGGGCTTGTTGACGTTTAGGACCCCATCTGCACAAGAGCAGGACACTCAGATGTTTAGGTAAACGTGTATTAAAGTTGACAAGGCCAAGTCACGACATAACATAAAGGCAATCACAATAGTACATTCAGTATAGGGATGCCTGATTATTTCACCATCACCATACGAAATAAATATCACACGTCATCTTATTTCTTCTCCCATCCCCCTCTGTGTGTGTGTGTATATGTATATGTGTGTATGTATGTATATATATATATATATGTGTGTGTGTGTGTGTGTGCGTGTGTGTGTGTGTGTGCGTGTGTGGAAAGAGAGAGAGATAACTGGAAAAACTTTTCTTGGTAGTGGGATATTCGGTCCTGTAGTTATTTTTTGGAGGACCGAATATACACGGCCACAAGTAAACCGTATTCAAGTAAGTGAAATACTTTTAACACCACAGTACTTTGTGGTTATGGATTTATTTGACTAATTAGATTACTGCAGGATCGGAAGATGATCTTTTATAGCTGAACAGTTTTGCTATTGTACCCCACACTTGGAACACTGTAGAATGTGATTTAATTTAAATGTTCAACACACACACACACACGCGCGCGCACCACATATCCGTGCTGTTATCTATCATGAATCTAAAGAAATGGCACGATCGAAGGTGTCCCATGGGCTTACAATGTTAATATTCAGCAATGAAATCTTTCGATTCATCAAAGCATCGGTTCGTGTTGCCAACCAGAAACTTCTTTGCTTCGTCTAAGCCATCTATAATCAGAGAGAGGACTGTTCTTCTTTGCAGTGGTAGGTGCATTGCGGAAATAAATGCTGGGGCACTCAGAATCAGGCTTCCTTAATTTTAAGAGGACCTTCCCAGCCTGTGATTTCCTGACACCCACAGCCTGGGCCACCCTGCTGCTATCAACACACCCCTTAGGTACAACAGTCCATTCGTGATCGTCGGCAGGCGGAAATTGCTACATCTTGGTATAGGTGTTTTACCTACATTGCTACGCGTGTCGGGTTGACGGCAAACATCACAGTACATACTATTTTTCTCCGCATCGAATTTGAGCTGTTGCCTGTTGCTAGCTGGACGTAAAATGATATGAGGCCCGCTTTTGTTAACATTTACCATTGAGCCGAAAGAAAACTAGACCGAACACGGCCGCTGATTTTGTGGCAAGCAGGTCCCAACTTCCGATCGGGGCAAAAGGGAACGCAGACTGCTAAAATCAGGTTTATAAACATGGTGAATTATTGTATGTTTTTGGTTGCATAAGCCGTTAGCGTGGAAGTAATACAACAAATATATCTATTCATCGTTAAGTAAAACTAACACATTTAAAATAGCCTTTAGTGTTTTTTGGCGGGAAATTAAGCTTATCTATAGCAGAGAGCTTAAATATAGAGATAAACAAAAGCTCTCTGGTTGTCCACATGTGATCGTGTACGTGTGCGCATGGTTGAAGTGAATTGCTAATACTAGTACTATATGTTACATGATCACATACTCTTTTATTAATTAACACTTCTGCACACATGATATCGAAGGAAACGAAGCTCTGAAACTGTAAATAAATAATTAAGTGATTTCACAGCCCAGTCACAATTAATTCATAGCCTACAATTTGCGATCATTTGACAGCTGATAAGAAAATAATTAAACGTGGTTTAGGTTATTTCACAGCTTTGTGTGTGGAAGGCGTTTTTAATAAAAACAATTAGGTATATATGAGGTAAATGCATACAAACATACTTTCATCATGTCAGTTTATCAGAGTCCATATTTTTTTATTATTTCGATATATACATATAGTGATATATACAGCTATTATAACGCAACCATAACACAATTCATCATATATTCATCATGTCCGTTTATCATATATTAACTAAAACAATTTTAAGTTCATTTAAAGTCTACACCTCAATAATGTAGAGCATGCAATATAGGCCTGCCCAGCTGAGAAGAAGGAATATACCTGGCATATTAACAATGTTTAGGTTTGCGTTAACATGTTAGAAATAGAGAAATTAGTACTTTCGGCATCAAATATCTTGTGCCACGGGTTCATCTATAGTTACAATCAGTCATTTGTTATCAAATGGACAGAATAACCCAAATTGCTTCCAGCTCTAAACAACCACTACTATAAAAATATGACATTTAGTCCAGATCAGTGAACTATTTAAAGTTAGACAGAATATACCCAGAAATGTAACAGACACCTGCATTGACCACTGTAACAGATAACACCAATAAATCTGTAACCAAGATATTGGCCTGTTTACATGGTATCTCATCATCATAGAACTTTAAGGACTGAAACAGAACAATACCTTGTAAAATAATTACTTGAACCAAGTGCATACACAATGTGTAAACATATATTTTCATTTTTCCAAGTTGGTTAAAGAATTTGATTTGATTTGCATTTAAGTTATGAAGAGAAGTATACCAATCAAAGCACATGAGCTGAACATTCAAGTACTAATTCAGGTACTGGCAATCCATTTTTGTATTAAGATATGAAATGGGCTGACAAAATGTCATGGGTTTGATGCCTTAATTGTTTCTTATTTAATTAATTTTATAATACCAATTTTCACCATTACTATTTATAAATATTAATTACCATCACAGTTGGCACTGTCTCCTGTATAGGTCTTCTATCTGTTAATACCTTCCTCTTTGATTTCAGTGGATGCATGCGGTGGATTTGGTAGATCAAAAATAGTTGGAATAGCATTCTAGATGATTCATGAATTCCGTTTCAGTGAAAAGCATATCATACATTCTACAATTATTATTAAAGTAATTTAAATCTTTCCTCATTATATATCTAAACGACAACAATTAATAACTTCTGTCAATATAAAAAATAACAAAATGAATGTTTCTACCACTAGTTGAGGTATTTAATAATTAATTTCATAACATTTAAATTATAAATAGAAGTCCATATATATCAATAAGTACCAATTGCTTACGTTTAAAAATAAATATGGATGCAGATGATTATGTAAATACTCAGCTACTTATAATTATTGTAATTACTGAAAAAGTATCTGATTATAATAATGTAAGTCCAATTATATTATTAACAATAATAAAGTAAAATATACCTCCCTCCCATAACATCTTGAGTGGCTCAAGTACATGTAACTGTAAGCTTATGTATATCTTGCATACCCATTTTGTGATTAATAGGTTGATATTGTTAAAAAAAATTAATAAGATTTTGTCTGAAACAAATATAAATCTAGATAGATCATGCTTGGGCCTACTGCTTGGGTCATGTCAAGTAGGGGCGTGTCTACTTCAAATTGTTATGCTTATTTTTTAAATATCCTTTATTTTTAAAAAGCCAGATCATATCAAAGTTTTACATTAGCTTTCATTTCCTTTCAGGGATGCCTTTATTTGTGCATACTTTTTCTGTTACTGCAGCCGAAAGTGGCACAGAGTGAACCAGTGCCATTAGGCGCCATATTAACGAAAGGAGCTGTCGGTGACTATCTACCTCCGGTCGCTAGGGCCCTGGCGCTCCATGAATTCAAAATGGCGCCCTATGTTAAAACGCGAAGTAACACGTCTTGTTATAAATAGTCTTTGACTATTGTATTATATTTAGCCTATCCAACAACCCCGGGCCGTCTCTGGCGTTTGATCCCAACTAAACTAGATCTACGTACATTTATGTATTTTACGGCATATAATAGGACAGGAGTAATACAGATTATGTGTAGATACAAAATTTTAATGCACACGTCACAATAAATTATACCTTTTGCCCCTAACGGAAGTCAGGACTGTTTGGTCATGGCGGCCCAATCAAACACCACTGAGTGTTCGGTCTAGTTTTCTTTCGGATCAATGATATTTACGCTTCGCTGAACTTTCCTTGTATTCGGGTGTGCTCTTTATTACTTTTTCAGGTGAGAATATTTTGTACACTTCATAAAGTTGAAAAAGACGACATTTTACTTTGAATAATTCAAACAGACGGAGTAAAAAACGCGATGTTCAGGGAGCGATAAAAGGCACAAATATCTACGTACAAAATGAGAGTTGTTTTCCCGCAATAATAGACTGGTCATATTAGAAGAAATTGAGACAGGTCACTGACGTTTTACGTAATGACGCCTGAAATCCGCTGTTCTCGACCATGGGTCAAGTAGATCAAGTAGATAGGCGCTTTAATTTAGATCCCACCACACCTAACTGCATATACTTAGGGATGCTAAATTAGGCGTAAATGAACGTTCACTTAGTGATGAACGGAAACGTATGAGGATTAGCTGTTAGGTTCGAGTAAATCATAGTATTTGCTCAGGTTTGAGACGATATTTCGTTCTAGTCCAGTAATAATCCATTGTGCAGTATTGCTACTTTGTTTTTATTTTAACTAAATCACTCCAGTGAGTCCATACTGAGTTAGTGTACATTCTCTTGTGGTGAACAAACTGTAATGTTTGTTAATACGCTGAGGGTATATAAAAGGCCTAACATTTCACTTAGGTTAGAGAAGAACTTCGACGCCAGACTAGTCGGACGTGTACCGATATATATGGTTCATATAGGTAGGATTTATTTAGTTATTCGAACCCAGAATAAAGCTGGGGTCAGCATCTGAGGTGTCGAAATATTTTATATACAGGTTTCTTTTGGTCCACATAAAATTACTGTTGAATGTAAACTGTTGTGTCAAAATAGTTATGATATGTATGTAGCAAATTACCATTGAACCACACGCACGTGTTGTTTGCTGCGAGCTGTGGTATCAAATGGTATGTTTTACGTGCTTCCGCCTTTTGTGCGTAGCGTGCACGTAGCCGCTTTCATATTTGTCGCGTACGAAAAGCGAATTAGCTGGTTCCCACAGGCTGATGAGTAGACCAAACACATGCATAGGTATACGCATACATTTATCAATATGTGGAGGTATGGAACATTTAATTTTTAGATTAATGCATGTATAGTTGTATTTGTATTTAGATTTGGTGTGTGTGTGTGTGTTTTTTAGAATACATATAGAGAGGCAACTGGCACATAGCATCAACATATCTACACAGCCTTTGAGAACTACCTACCATAAATCTAAATATAAATACAACTATACATACATCAATCTAAATACAAAATGGTCCATACCTTCACATATCGATACAAATATGCGTATACCTATTCATGTGTCTGGGCTATTGATCAGCCTGTGGAGGTCCAGCTAATTAGCCTTTCGTACGCGACAAATATGTTACGCCCACGGGGAAGCGGCTACATGCTATATGGCTACAAGATAAATACTTTTCGACCCCACTTATGCTTTATTCTGGGTTCGAATAAGTAAATAAATCCAACCGTGAACCGTATGGCTAGATGTCCGACTGGTCCGGCGTCGCAAGCGATTTTTTAAACTGAGTGAAAAGTTTAGCCTTTTACAAGTCCTCGGCGTGTTAACAAACATTACATTTTGAATCAAACCGGAGTAAATACAATGATTTACTCAAACTTAACAGCTAATTCTCATATGTTTCAGTCCATCACTAAGTGTATGTTCATCCATGCCTAATTTAGCGTCCCTAAGTTTATGCAGGTAGGTATGGTGGGATCTAAATTAAAGAGCTTATCCGCTTGATCTATTTGACCTATACCATACATTGCCATATAAATACTCCCGCTATTCTCACCACACACTGGCCTTAAAATGTTTCTGGTAATCTGTGAATTAATTGAGAAGCTGTCCAGGTCATTAGGTGGCGATCATGACGGTGTTGTTTATGCGATATGCGATATTTTAAATAAAGTGATACTTGGGGTTAATAAAGGATCAAAATCCACGTGTAATCAACCAACCCCAAGGCTGACCGTCGAATGTGCCCCACTTTCATGCCTCCCCACCACAAAGCCAACTTTCAGCCAGGTCCCATAGTTGTTATAAAAGTTAAGATAGACAGTACATTTTATATACACAAACAAGTCAGTCACAATGCCCTCTTTCATTGCTGATACATGCTGCGGAACATTTGTTACTATTGAATATTAGTAGATATTGCATTTTACTGTAGGCATTTGTTGTATTCTAACTTATTGGAGGTACTCTTATGTTTTGAATAGACGAGATTTTATTTTAACTATTTCCTCTGATAATCATGCCTTTTGCCAAACATTTGGCTAGCTAACTAAATAGTCACTACATGATTTTAATATAAAGATGGGAATAATTTATAATGGAAAAGCTGAGTTCATTTTTCAATGAAATATCTAAATAACAGGGGTTTTGTATCTTTCAGGTTCGGACTCCATTTTGTAGGTTTGGTAGGGTTCGGGTTATAGCCTTGTGGGTTTGGTTGGGCACGGGTTACAGTGTTGTGGGTAGGGTTGGGCACGGGTTATAGTATTGTGGGTTGGGTTGGGCGCGTGTTCAATATCATTTGTAGTATGGGTGTGGCATGGGTTCAGGTGGAGATGTATGGGTTTGGGTTGGGTGTGAGTTGAGTAGTTACGGATTGGGTTCAGCTTTCCAACCCGCGTGCAGGGTTCTAGTGTGTGTGTGTGTGTGTGTGTGCGTGCGCGCGCGGATTTCAGAAAGTTCAATCATTTTCTAAAAGGCATCTTCTGCTATTTATGTCAAGAAATGAGATCACTTTCTCAAAGCGACATTCCCAGTGGCCATGTTTGAAATATGTCCAGCACAGATTTATGGAGGAGTATAACTGTCAGTTATTTTACACTAATTATCCCCGTTTACGAAAATAATGACCAACAAATAGCAACTGTCATCTTTAATCATCATCATAAAAATAACATTTTATAATAATAGTAATTAAATTTTAATTAAGGGACGTCCACATTCGAACTTCTAACTGAAACAATACGACATTCACCGGACATCCATCAAGCTGCATGGTATTTCTCAATGGCGACCGAACAAATTAGATCTTATTGAGAATTTAGATTTTGTCATATTTCGTGGAATAAAATACACAAAACAGGATGCGCAAAAACATCTGCATGCCGCAATGTTTATAGCTGAAACACTTTTATTTTCAGTATTTGGTTTCATGTTGATGTTTATTATTAGTATTTTTAATGCCAAAGTTATCCCAACAATATATCTAGTTATCCTTTACGAATATGGATTATTTCTACATAATCCGAATGCAGTGGACATATCCCGCTGGAGAGGCTTTAACCTTCGGGGAAAGAAACTCATGGAAATCCGTAATACCCTGGCGAATAACGGCTAAGCTGCCTAATGTGATCATTTACCCTAAGTCAGATGACATTTATTCGTTCATGATAAACAGATTTGGCTGTCAATCAGTCATTTCTGCTGGTTTTGAATAGAGCTATCTGCATTTATACTTTTGCAAACGAATCTTGCTCACTTGCAATTGATATATGTTGACTTTAAAAAAGATACATTTCCTTTATTTAATATTCAGCTGTATTGATATTATAAATAAACTGTACTATGTACATTGTACTTTATTTTGACACTTTGATATGTTAGCATGATCTAACATGGATATGATAATGCACTTGATATATTTTATCGACATGTCTGCTTTGCTTGATGACCTTAATTATACCTACCACGTTGTGATCACCTGATCTTAATACGTAAGCATAATAAAACCAAAATTTGTCCTACGTAATGACTTGATGCCTGATCAATCATTTCATTTTTTACCAATATGAATATTTCAAGTTTTGCTATAAACAACGATCATTTGGAAATATACTGCACTTATAACCTCTTTATATTTGTCTTCTGCAATTAATTCCAGGAGAATAAAACATCAGTGTCTCCCCCTATCTATGTATTTTGTTGCAAATTTCGCTTAATTAACTCAGGAGAGAAGCTGATTATAACTTGATATCTCTGTATGAATATGATGACGAAGGTGGCATGACTGATGACTCACCATTTCATTATATTAATAAAAACAGTTGTAATTATTATGAGCCATTCCAGTTTTCAAATTTCATTTGACATTATGCACATTTCAATTTCATATTTCCATCTTAATTGTTGAGGTTTATCATCAAACTAGGAGTCCTTCCCAAATTTGCTTTGTGAATTTCAAAAATTTAAACTCTCTTTTGATTTTATTGGGTGAGTGAGGTTTACCATTGTGAAAATGATCAACGCCTGATGCTTCCAGGATACCATAGCCTCCTAACTCGTTGCCATGAAAATGGATCCAAAGGTGGTGTAGGTTTCTTTGTGAAAGATGATCAAAATTTGACAATACGTGATGATTTAAGCGTTTTTATTCCCCGTGTATTTGAATCCTTATTTATTGAAATTGCTCATCGTCCAAATCATCCATTGTTGGAGTAATTGGCAGACCATCCTAATGATGCTGGTGTTATCGTTTCCATGCACAAAAATATAAATCAACTTGTACTCAGAAAAGTAATCAGAGACAAATAAGATACTACTCTGAGGTAAATATAAATATATTTAAAAATTACCTAAAGGAAAACGATATTAATAATATTTTAAACATTGAATGCGCTGAAATTGCATATGATGAGTTCATGAAAGTTTACAGAATTGCATTAGAAAAGTCCCTTCCTTTACGTTCAGTTAAAATACACAAATAATACACAAAGAAAGATCCCTGGGTTACCTTGGGACTTCTCACATCGTCTAGGCACAAGGCCAAACCTTTTTTCAAATAAATCTAAACATCCAACAGAACATAACATTAGCGTATTTAAAAAGTATAATAACGTTGGTCCATATTAAAACAAGCTATTGGAAAAGAAAATGACAAAACAAGTTTGCCTCTTTCATTTTCAATTAATGGCCAAACTGTAACCAATAAATTGGAGGCAGCCGGCGGTCTTAATGATTATTTTTCCAAAATAGGCGAAATAACCAGTCAAAATGTCCCCACAACTAAACGTAATTTCCAAGATGACATGCCAAACCCAGTTTTGCATAGTATGTTTTTAGAACCAGTTATTCCATCCACTATTATTGAAACTACTCACAAACTTAAATCTAAATCTAGTTTTGGCCACGACGGAATATCGAGTGAAATACTGAAACATTCTATTAATATTATTGCCTATCACTCGCATTATAAATAGATAAATAAAATGTATGACAAATTGATGTCGTTTTTGAATGCAAATAATATCCTATATAAGCACCAATATGGATTTCGTTCACGACACTTCACTATACGTCCAATTATGCATTTGCTTAATCACTGTGCTCATACTAGTAATAAAATAAATCCCGAATATACCCTGGCTACTCTCTGTGATCTCTACAAAGCTTTTGATGTGATAAGTCACAAAATTCTTCTTCGGAAATTAAATAAGTATGGTATTCGTGGCATAGCAAACAATTTGTTTGAAAATTACTTGTCATATAGAATCCAATATGTTGAACTTGGCAATTCTAAGTCTTCTTTGGATTTGTTTAGTTATTCGAACCCAGCATGGAGCTGAGATCAGCATCTGTGGTATCGAAATGTTTTATTTATAGGTTACTTTTGAGCCATAGTAAATTACTGCTCAATGTAAACTGTAGTGTCAAAATATTGATCTTGTATAAATGGTTACTTAATATTGATCCACATGCACGTGTTGTAAACTGTGATCTGTGGTGTCAAATGGTACTTTTTTATTTTATTTAGTTTGTATTTGCTTCGGCTTTTGTACGTAGTCTACATGAACCGTGGGCGTGACATATTTGTCGCGAACGAAAAGCGAATTAGCTGGCCCCACAGGCTGATCAGTAGCCCAGACGCATGTAGGTCTTTACATATATGTATCGATATGTGGAAGTATATAATATTTTATATTTAGATTGATATATGTATATTTTTATTTAGATTTAAATTTAAATAGGCATAGGTCGCAAAGGATGTTTAGATGATGATATTCTGAGCCAATGCCATTATATATGTATCCTGATACAAGCAACCACGCAAACATGCGCGCACACGCACACATGCACTCTCAAACACATACACGCTCACGCCAAAGCAAGCTCTAGCACACACACCAACCCACGATCTTACGCATGTTCACACACACACACACACACACACACGTTCACACACACGCTCACCCTCATACGCTCTCACACACATACACATATCCATATATAAGTATGTACACACACGCACACACAGACATACATCCATAAAGACGCACAGATGCATCCCCTTCAATAACAAAACAATGTATATTAAGAGTATTCTATTCTGAAGAAGTTACCTGATGTAACATAATGCCGAACCATTTGCTATTCAAAGAATATTTATGTTCTAGTCAATTCTAGTGTTAATCCAGAAGACTCACCTTCAAGTTTAATTTCCTAGAAAATCCAGTAATGAAAGACTTACAATGCTTTGCTTTTGAATGTTATATGCGCTGCCTATTTTATTTTATTTTCCTTTATTTAGTTGTCAAAATTTTACTTACACTAAAATATAACCTCATGAAATTTTATCCAGGCTTTCTCCTCCATACGCAATGGTTCTATGGCAGTTTTACTTTTATATCCAATACAGTTGTAATTTGTTATACAGCATTGCTAAACATTTCTTATTTTGATTACAAATATACAGACATGGTTTCTTCTCAGTTGGAGTGAATCGTGTGGTGATTTGTTTGGCACCAACTCCTGACCCACCAATCCCTGACCCACCAACCCCTGATCCACCAACTCCTGACCCACCAACTCCAGAATTCCACAAAAACAAGAAACAAATCTTTGTCTGTTTTAACATTGTTTCAATCATTGCTATATGTATATTCTATGATATACTTTCTACTCATATCCTCACGACGCTTTCGGATCAGGAAATTACAAAATACTGAGAAATCGATCAATGTCAACTGCATTTAATTATTTATAACTGAAGGCTATCATTGCTAATTACTGGGTGCATTTAATTTTACTACGTGTTACTAAGAATAATGATGATAATAATGGTGATGATAATGATAATGATGATGATGATGATGCTTATGTTTAGTTGCACATGTGCGTACAGTTAAACCCGTCGCTTACTTTAAATTATATATATGACTAATTACCATTGATAAATAGAAATAAACTAAATGAAAAATGTGCGAGGTCCATTAGTATACTTCAGAATAGTGTAACTTGACTTGATCGCATAATATAATGGTATATATTATCATATTGTATTTATCTTTTATAAATACAATAAAGATCTTATATATAAATATCACAACCTTCATACCCATAAAGTCCCATTCTCTATATATTGAATTTTATTATATTTATTTCTTATTAATCTATTTCATTTGATATCTTAGTTCGGCAAACACATTATTAACAACTCCTAGAAGTCTCTAAAACATCACGGATAGCGCTCATATCGAGCCGTTAAGGCGCAGTTAGTTCGAACGTAAGGGTCGCCCTTTCGAAGCTCCGGGAGATGCAATGATGTCATATGTGTTTGCTTAAAACGTTGCGCCTTTAATGGCAGCATGCGTCGTGTGCTCTTTTGGCAGTTGAGATGTGTGCTGGATGGATTATTATTATTATTATTATTATATCGTGTTTATAACATTTTACCTGTACATTAATCCTGACCTTGGGCACACGACAACAGACATCAACTGTCAACAACTTATCTAGTATCGGCGAAGCACGACACAGCGAATAATGTTTGACTAAATAAATGAATATTTAAATTTTCCTAATCTAAATGGATGTCATATCATGCCATTCAAAAGCTAGAGGCAACAAATGTTTATATGCGCGTCTACTGATGTTATATATCTGACAAATTGATTATAATAAAGCATGATCGATATAAACGGTTTACAACTGACGCAGTACACACGATATGTTTCGCTATTTATTAGTCGTTGAGGATTATTGTCTATTTAGTGTTTAGAAGGCGTCTTTTTCTCTGACGGGTGTTTCATCTTTCATTTTACACTTACTAGTTAACCAGGCTGTCGATAAATACATTTCCGACATTATAATATTAGCACAAACTAAAATTAACTAAATATAATGCCATGAAGGTTAACACCCAACTCACTCCAGTTGAGAAAAGCGAATGGGTGTTTTTTAGTCTAAGTAATAATAATATCTGACCTATCGGAACGGCTTCAGCAGACAAAAAGCCACCCAAAAACTTGATATCCAGCACAGGGGTGTCAATAGACTCTAAATATATGTCTCCTTCCCTGTCTCTCTTTCCGTATATCTATGCCCGTCTAGCTTCTTCCAAAGTCTATTTTCCATAATTATTTCACATTTATTTAAGTACAGTTGAATTTTAAACAAGCCGAAAAGGTGAACTCGCCAATTAAGGACCATGTGTATTGTTTAAATAATGCAACTGGTAGTCGGTTTTGAAGTATATTGGAAATAAGGAAGAAACTGTAAACAAAAAAGAGTTGGCATGTGATTCTTAGTTCAGACACATTGATAACAGACAAATATTTGACATAATTTAGTCATGGTCAAACTGTTTTATTATTAGACGATGTCTAGTGTTGAGGGTATGACAGGCTCTCGAAGTTATGACACCTGGATATTTTTGGAATACATCAGCAATCGGATAGATTATCGGATAGGTTAAACTGGTTTATTTTGCATATCATATTTATATAGATTTAATTTATATTAGCATAAATTCGTTATATTTAGTTATTCAGTACTTGTTGTGTTTTAATTTTTAAGCGATCACTTGATGCCCTATGTTATCGGCCACTCCAATATTTACGCTAAGAACCCGGTTTTGTGGTAACGAATGTTCACAGCTGAGCGTTGTTGATGTTGTTGTGTAATCACTAGATTTTCCCTTTTCACTTATTTCTTTCTGATATTTAGATAATTTATTAAAATAGATATCAACTTCTTGCCTTAAAACCACATAGTTCTAATATCACTTGTTTAGCGATGGGTTTGCGTAATGGAAAATATCCAAAGCAGATATGATCTGATGCAAGTAATTTAATCGCTATGCCAAGAACATCATTTAGTGGCACAGTTGTAGAAAATATAAGAATTGATCTAATAAATTATTAGCCGATTTGTAATAAATTTGATGAAATACATGATGTTGGTAAGGATATATATCTTGCTGTTCTTGTTATTATAGATATTTGGCTGACTGGTAATGATTCAGACAAGAATATTTTTATGAGCAGCAGCCCGAATTAACAAGAAAGGTTGGGGGGTCGACTTCTCCATCGTGATTCTTTGAAGTGTGAAACCAATTTACGATTTCAGACCAAGAGTTTTAGAGATTGCCGACTGACTTTTGTATGTGGCGAGATAAGTGTTCACGTAAGTATCACCTACCGGTTACACCTGGCCTGAAAGCTGCAGATTTTTTCAAGGAATTTTCAGAATTTTAATAAGCCATTTTAATAAATATTGGACTTGCTAGCGGAAAATAGATACTGAACAACTTGCTGATATTCTTTGATCTGCTAATCTTAGACAGTATGTGGAAGAAAGAATGCGTTCACCTATTAGCTATCCTGTGATGATAATATTTTAATCAAGGTTGTGTCTGAGTCTTTCATGCTTTCTGATCGTTTCATTATTAACATTTATGCATGTTGACAAGGATGCTTTTCTTGCTGATCTACGCGTCTCTTCTCTGGTGTTGGATTCATCGGATGGTATTGATTATCTAGTGAATCTCTATAATAGTACAATGAAGGATCTTTCTTATAGATGAACATGAGCCTTTACAAACAAGGGAAATGCCAAGAGGGCCACTGCTTCAATGGTATAATAAGGACATATAGCTGGCAAGAGACACATAAGTTATTGTGAGCGGATGTAGATCAAGACCGGTTTGTGTGTTCATTATGAAATGTTTCAAATTAGTCAAATATGCCATTGCTTCTACCAAAACAGAATATTACAATAAAAAGGTCAAAGCATGCAAGTGTAATCAAAGTACCACATAAAAGTTCATGCTGCCCTTCCAAATATTATCAATTTATATACTGCTATGGCGTATTGTTTTAATAACTCTTTCTGTCAAAAGATATTAATTATACATGATAGGTTCCCTTACAGCACCTTACCACAGGGAAGGCCATTGGAAAAAGAATCCTGTATATCAATGATATATATATTTGATCCTTTTACAGAGACTGATATCAGACAGTTGCTAGAAAGATCATCTAATGCTTTCTTTATAGGTGACCATATGCCTACATGGCTTATGATAGAGTGTCTGGCTGTTTTGATCAGTATGATTACAAAGGTAGATAAGAAATAATTTTCTCTGACTGTTTTCCCAAGATCCATGAAAGCTGCTCTTATAAAACCATTAACAAAAAACAACAGTTTGGAAGCTAATATTCAAAATAATTACAGATATGTTTCAAATGTTACATTTGTATCTAAGATTATAGTAAGTGGAAGTGATTTCTTTCTAAGCAAGTATTTAGTCAACAATGACCTTAATGAATTACTAATATATGCTGGATATAACAAGGGTCGGAGCACTCAAGCAGCCATGTTCCGGTGGCAAATGATATTATGATATCACATGATCAAAGTAAGCCAGAATTATTTCTTCTTCTGGTCGTGTATGCTGCATTTGATATGGTTGACTATAATGTATTTTCTCTAGGTTGAAAGACATGTTCGGTAGCTCAGGTAAAGTACTTGAATGGTTTCGATCTTATTTAGAACAACGATCCCAGAGAGTGTCTGTTGAGGGTATTATATTTGGTTTTCTATTTCTGCTATTTGGTGTACTACAGAGTTCAGTTCTTGACCGACTGGTTTCACCATGTATGCCCTTTCTCTTGAGATCATAGCTTAACGATATGGTGTTAAATATCATTTGCATAGTGATGACACACAGCCATATTTATCACAGAATCCTGACAATGGGTTAAATAGCTCCTCTTCTTTGAAGAACATAGAACATCACATTGTTGATATTTGGCTATTGATGACGCAAAATCTTCAAAGATTAAATTATGATAATTTTTTTAGTATATATTTGGCTTCACCATACTGTTTTAAATCCCTAAAAACACCAGCATTACAGATGGGTGCATCTTCGATTACACCTAATGATACAGTAATATGTAAAGGTTATTTTTGAAAAATGTATTAATATATCTGAGCACTTCACTCGCATAATGCGAAATACTTGAAAATATGATCATATCACCCTTCGGTCACAGGCGGACGAGAAGGTTGTGTGTGTGTGGAGGGGGGGGGGGGTAGAAATTAAACATCGCGGTTGTTTTGCTTTTTGTAACGGTAATCTGTAATATCAATCTTCAAGTCATCAATTTTATTTATCTAAGTGATTTGATTTAACTTGCTTTCCTGGTCAGATGACAGTTATCATCTCCCGTCCCATGGAAGGTACTCATTCCATCGAAGGTTATATTGTTATGATTAATATTGTCACCAGCAACAGCATGTAGGTATCCAGAATATTAATGTCACTTCCCAATACCTCCGGAGCACGTGAACAAGCTGGATTGACTTGAAACCTTTGCACCTCTGGGCAAGATGAAGAAAACTTCATGATTGCAAGAATATTCATCAAGAACCGTGTCCTATACAAATAATGCATTTGCACTGCGTGACCAAGCTGTAATGGTGCAATTATAGCCCTTGGGTGCAATGCTTGAATAACTGCTTGCCCAATACCAGCAACCTTTATGGACATATCCTTCCCAACGAGGCAGATGCTGCAACAAGAATCGCATAATTGTGGGACATAATCCAATGTAGGCGCAACTTTTTGTTCTGCTCGATTTGAATATGCACTCCCAAGTGGCATAACTGTTGTTTTTATGTCACTTTTGATAAGTGTTGCTGAAGTTTGTAGAATTGCTCGTTTCTGTACTTCCTCGTCATTTTCTCGGTGTGAATTGTAGTAATCATAAAGAATCTGACAGGTTTTCCCCGAAAGGTCACAATATTTTAATACCCTTTCCCTCAGTTATGAATATAGAGTCACCATATTGTTAAAACGTTTTCCGTGGGGTACTGATTTCCATATCCGACGGATTTGCAATCACTAAAGTATTCTCCTATTTTAGCAACAAGGTATAATATCGTTAACTGCTCTTCATGGTTTTTCACGAGAAAGGTGCAGGATTTTTATGAAGAAAATGAATAACATCGTATCCTATGTTTAAAATCAAAGGTTTCTAAAGGGTCAGTGACCCTAAAGGAATTGATACACCTTGAACTTAGCCTAAGTCCAAACTAGGGTTGTTTTTGTTAAATGAAACACATCATGTTTATTATTATTTCATTTATTTCATTATTTAATCAAAAAGGAATTGAGTAAATATTAAAGTTGAACAACCTGTGACATTTATTGTTTGTAAATAATCCAACTCTTCTGTGTTAAACAGTTCATTAGTTATTTGTGTTTCTGACAATTATTTTATAAATGTTTAGACATGAATCTTCATACAATATTATGAAGTAATAATGAAATATTAAGTAGATACCAACATTAACGACCATCAATTTAAGAATACTACTAATATGGTTGTTGTGCTACATCTAGCTGTATATAGCTAAGATGTTAAGTTGCTTCCTTTGTTTTCTATGGTAATAATATTAATAATAGTAATGATGATGATGATGATGATGATGATAATAATAATAATAATATGTGATATTTATATAGCGCCCAATTCACTTGATAGCTGCCCTAAGGCGCTTTACAGTATTATTGTTCCTGACTCAGACCTGTTCCAATCCAGCACACATCTCAATTCATACCTTTTATATATTCAAGGTTATTTCAGTGAATATATACAATCCACTTTGGATTATATTACTTTTGGTTTTGTGATAAGCTTTTAATAAATTACAAATATGCATTACACTCAACATGTCTGCTTGAGCGTAATATTGGAATGAATATGAATAAATAATACCAAATTATTCATTTTGAGCAATGGGAGAAGTACATAATATTGATATAATAGGAGTATCAAAACTGTTAGCCATACAAACAATATGTCTAATTTTCAAGTAATTTCTAGAAAGGTTATTCTGTTTTCAGTTGACGAGATTACCATAAGTACGAACTCTGACCATATATTTGAAATATAACTGACTGATACCAGTTTTGATATCTACCTGTTTAATGTTGAATTCCAAATGTAACTTTCCAGTTTTGAAATGTAGCTGAATTCACTTCCCGTGGATTATAAAACAGGTTAATATATAAATCAGTTAACACCATTCCCGTGAGGAAAGATAGACGTCACATTATGCTCATATTTGCTTGATAGGACTTTAAATGAAGATCTCTAAGTAAACTTAAATGTTAAACAATACTAAAGGAATATATATTTGTTAATTTAGGTACATACATGACTACACATAAACACACGAACGCACACACACACTCACACACATACGCATGCGCTTGTTCCTAGTCAATTATACTGTTATTCCAAAAGTATCACCTTTTAGTTTTATTATTTGCTTGACAACCCATTAAAGATGAATAACTCTTACCTTTGATTGTTATCCGAGTTGTCTATTTTATTTTATTATCCATTATTCAGTTACCATCAGTAATAAATACCCTAAAGCATAGACTGTACTAAAACCTCCTGTATATCATTTTATTCAATAAATTCAACATTTTTACAGAAATGTTTTTAAAATATTTAAGGAATATATCATAAATATTTTAGAATTCTAAAAATATTACGGAAATAACAAACACATGGCAAGAATGTTTAAAAAAAATTAAATGAAGTATTCTCATTTATATGATTAAAGTCTATTAGCATGCATACAAGGTACTTTGGTGAATATTTAAAAATATTTGAAATCTTTTGTTGAAATATTTCCTTAAAACTCGGAATAAATAATGTATTGTTCGCAGAAGATGGCTTGAAGTTATATCTGTATCATTTAGCTAGCAATGTATTTATATATTTAGCGAATTGTTAAGCTGAAACTAAGTGAAACAAGATCATAAAGATTTGGTCAGTGACTCAAATCGTGTTTCAGTTTATCATAAAACGACCCATAGCTTTTACTTCAGTGAAACCAACGAATCGTGCCGTGTCAGGTTGACACATTTCAGCAGCCGTTATCTTGAACCAATCTACGATTATTGCCGGAGAGAAGTCGTATCGGCTGAAACGAGCTTGACCTGTGCATTTTGTGTAATATTTCGATCCGTCGCAAGTACGATTTACCTGTTTTGGTAATAGGAACATATTCATTAATATCGTTTGTTGAAATTGACTAAGTTATGAGAAGAGCAGTACTGGAGCAGGAAATATGAAGCCATCATTCTCTAATCATAATTTATGAATATTTACTTGTCTAAAAGCGTTTACTTACCGACATAGCAAAATTACTACTGAAAACAAGATTCAGTACCTTAGCTTGTGCCTCAGCGTTACACCGATGCCACACCTCTAATTGTACCAGTTGAACAAACGTACGGAATATTATCTTTAAAATTCAAAGAAAAATTGTCTTATAGAACTAAGCGCTATATTAGATTACAACACAAGTGTAACAATAAATAGTCTTATATTTATTTTTACTTCTCTATTCACAGTAAAGTAGCTACAGCAGCATAAGTCTTTAAAATTTCCACACCTTAATCCATTCTCCTTTAGCTGTTACTGATGCCCATTCATGACCTATTTCTGGCTCTACTTTTCCATCATACGCGTTACTACATTTATGATTCAAGTTAATATGACTGCTATCAGTGCAAGATGTTTCAGGATCCATAGACAAGTTTACTATTCCAGCTGAAATATAAAATGTTTTGATATATTTACCGACTGCATATGCACATTAAGTTCAATATTAAAAAGGTCATGCATAGAAATCAAATACACCCCCCCACACACACACACACTGGGCGCGCACACACACACAATAATATACACATATTATACATATACACATATAATACACATAATATACCTATTACCTGATTATATAAAATAACTATAACACACACACACACACACACACACACACACACACACACACACACACACACACACACACACACACACACACACACACACACACACATATTTATATATATATATATTGTGAAGAAATTGTTTTACAAACCTTCATAAAATATGATCCAGGCCTTCTCCTCCATACTCAATGGTTCTGTTGCAGTTTTACTTTTATATTCATTACAGAATGATCGTAATTTGTTATACTGAATTGCTAAACATTTCCTATTTTGATTACAAATATACATACATTGTGATTCTGTTGGTGTCCCAAGGCTGAATATCTTCTTGCTATCATGTGGTTTCTTTTCAGTTGGAGTGAACCGTGTGGTGATTTGTTTGGTACCAACTCCTGATACACCAACCCCTGACCCACCAACCCCTGATCGACCAACTCCTGACCCTCCAACTCCTGAATTCCACAAAACCAAAACAAGAAAAATACCCTTGCCTGTTTTAGCATTGTTTCACTCATATGTGATGTAGCCTTTTACTGTATTATATATATATATATATATATATATATATATATATATATATATATATATTATATATATATATATATATATATATTTATTTCTTATTAATATATTTCATTTGATATCTCAGTTCGGCAAAATCATTATTGACTACTCAAAGTCTCTAAAACTAATAATTTACAGCGCTTATTGTGTTTATAACATTCTAACTGTACATTAATCATGTCCTTTAAAACGTATTGGTAAGTGATCACTAATCAATTAATAAAGTATTTTAATCATATAATGGATACCTTCTTGATATAGAAGCACGACAACAGCCATTAACTGTCAACTACTAATCCTGTATCGGCGAAACATCACACAGCGACCTATGTTTGACTAAATAAATGATTATATAAATTTTCATTACCTAAATGCTTTTCATATCATACCATTCAAAAGCTAGAGGCAATAAATGTTTATATGCGTGTCTATTGATGTTATCCATCTGACAATTGTATTACAACAAACCATGATCGATATAAACAGTTTACAACTCAGGTAGTACACACTATATGTGTTCCTATTTGTTTGACGTGAAGAATATTTGTCTATTTAATGTTTAGAATGCGTATTTATACACTACTCGAATCTATACTTTAGATTTATTTTAATATGTTTGGTTTGTATGCAAATATTTGGTCCAATTTCTTGAAAAATACTTCCATCAAGATGATAATGTCTATTTAGTGTTTAGAAGGCATCCTTTTCTCTGATGGGTGTTTCAGCTTTCATTTTACACTTACTAGTTTACCAGGCTGTCGGTTAAATACATTTCAGACATTATAATATTAGCAGAAACTAAAATTAAATAAATCTAATGCCATAAAGGTAAACACCCTGCTCACCCCATTTGAGAAAAGCGAATGGGTGTGTTTTTAGTCTAAGTAATAATAATATCTGACCTATCGGAACGGCTTCAGCAGACAAAAAGCCACCCAAAAACTTGATATCCAGCACTGGGACTTCAATAGACTCTAAGTGTCTGTAGGTTTATATAAAAATTAATGCCTGACAACCACATAGTGCTAATATCATTTGTTTAGTGAATGGTTCACGTAGTGGAAAATATCCAAAGCAGATAGGATCTGATGCAAGTAATTTAATCAATGTGACAAGAACATCATTTAGTGGCACAGTTGTAGAAAATATAAGAATTGATATAATATATTAGTAGCCGATTTGTAATAAATCTGATGAAATATCTGATGTTGCTTAGGATATAGATCTTGATGTTCTTGTTAGTACAGATATTTGTCTGACTGATAAGGTTTCAGGCAAGAATATTTTGTGTTGGGTGCGCTTTCATACCAAGACTTTTGAGCATTACTGACTGACATTTGTATGTGAGGAGATAAGTGTTCGTGTAAGTATAATCTATCGGTTACACCTAACTAAGAAAATTGGCCTGAAAGCTGCAGATTTCTTCCAGGAATTTTCGGAATTTGCTGACTCTCTTGCTACCAACGGTGTTCTTATGTTGATCTTATGCAATTTTAATAAATATTGGGACATTCCTGATCAGCCAAACTTAGAGAGTATGTGGAAGAAAGAACGCGTTCACCTATTAGATATTCTGTGATGATAATAATTTTATCAACGTTGCGTCTTTGTCATTCATACTTTCTGATAATCTATTTCAGCTAAGTTTACTTCATACAGGAAATATAAGTCAATTGATAAGGATGCTTTTCTTGCTGATCTACTCATCTCTTCTCTGAGCGAATCTCTATAATAGTACAATGAAAAACATTATAGATAAACACACACCTTTAAAAACAAGAGAAATGCAAAAAAGGCCACTGCTTCAATGGTATAATAAGACACACAGCTGCCAAGATACACAGAAGTTATTGTGAGCGGATGTGGATCAAGACCGTTTGTGTGTTCATTATGAAATGTTCCAAATCAGTAAAATTCAACCTAAAATGCCATTGCCTCTGCCAAAATAGAATATTACAATAAAACGTTCTAAACATACAAGGGAAATCAAAGTACCCATAGAAGTCATGCTGCCCTTCCAAATATTATCAATTCATATACTGCTATGGCGCATTGTTTTAATAACTTTTTCTGTCAAAATATATTAAATATACATGATGGGTTCCCTTCCAGCACCTTACCACAGGAAATGTCATTGGTAGAACAATCCTGTATATCAGTGATAGATATATTTGATCCTTTTACAGAGACTGATATCAGACAGCTGCTAGAAAGATCATCTAATGCTTTCTGTATAGTTGACCCTATGCCTACATGGCTTATGATAGAGTGTCTGGCTGTTTTGATCAGTATGATTACAAAGGTAGATAAGAAATAATTTTCTCTGGCTGTTTTCCCAAGATCCATGAAAGCTGCTGTTATAAAACCATTAACAAAAAACAACAGTTTGGAAGCTAATATTCAAAATAATTACAGACATGTTTCAAATGTTACATTTGTATCTAAGATTATAGTAAGTGGAAGTGATTTCTTTCTAAGCAAGTATTTAGTCAACAATGACCTTAATGAATTACTAATATATGCTGGATATAACAAGGGTCGGAGCACTCAAGCAGCCATGTTCCGGTGGCAAATGATATTATGATATCACATGATCAAAGTAAGCCAGAATTACTTCTTCTTCTGGTCGTGTATGCTGCATTTGATACGGTTGACTATAATGTATTTTCTCTAGGTTGAAAGATATGTTCGGTAGCTCAGGTAAAGTACTTGAATGGTTTCGATCCTATTTAGAACAACGATCACAGAGAGTGTCTGTTGAGGGTATTATATTTGGTTTTCCATTTCTGCTATTTGGTGTACTACAGAGTTTAGTTCTTGACAGACTGGTTTCACCATGTATGTCCTTCATCTTGAGATCATGGCGCATTGATATGGCGTTAAATATCATTTGCATAGTGCTGACACACAGCCGTATTTATTACCTGATCCTGACAATAAGTTAAATGGCTCCTGTTCTTTGAAGCATATAGAACATGCTATTGCTGATATTCGGCAATGGATGACGAAAAATCTTCTCAGATTAAATGATGATAAATAAATATTATATATTTGGCTTCATCACATTATATTGAATCCCCTAAAAATACCAGAATTACAGATGGGTGCTTCTTAGATTACACCTAATGATGCAGTAAAATGTGGAGGTTATTTTTGACAAATGTATTAACATATATGAGCACTTCACTCGCATAATGACAAATACTCGAAAATATGATCATATCATCCCAAGTCTTTACCTTTAGGAAACGTCCCCATTTCATAATTTTATTAATAACATATACTTTTATCAATGTTATGGTGATGTAGCATGTTTACAATGGAGAGGCATCCAGAACAATCCGATTATCCAGTTATGTACTGTTCCAGGTCCCTGAGTGTGTCATGTGGTAATTTTACATTTAGTGTTGCAGCCACCACTTTCTGGAATAGGTTACTGGAGGATATTAGAAATGTGTTTTCTCTTGGAAGTTTGTATCCGTTCTATGAACTCCGATGTTCAAGGTTGCTGTCACAGATAAATAGTGATTATCATTTAAATAAATTAAAAGAATTTTACAGACATATTATTTGGTGTATCATTGAACAGCGCTTTTGAATAGCTCCTTCTAGTATGGAAGCTTTATTAAATATATTATTATTTTTATTATTATTATTATTAAATATTAATAGAAATGGTTTAATGATAATAATAATATATTCAAAGATTTATCAGTCAATTGCAATTTATAATATTATTGTGTGTACGATTAATGCGAAGGAAAAGTGGAACGGACAATGTGATTGGAACCTTGTTTATATTACTGCAAATATTTCTGGTAATAGAACAGAAAAATAACAGCAATACTGTATTTATCTATCTAGCTAGCTATTCTAGTGTAATGGCCTAGCGAGTGGACGTGTTTGGTTTGAGCTCCTGAAAATTAATATTAAGTAAGTTAATATAGTTATGTGATTGCCTCAGAAATTCACTGAGTGGAGAGCCACGATATGTAGACTGGTTTAGTTATATTTTGGATGTGCATTTAGTATTTAACTTTTGCGTTGCATATTTATCACTGCTAACTTTTTGTATTATATGTGGAATCAATTGCTATTGTTGGGCGCTCAGTGTTTCACTATTTGTTCAGTGGACCGTAATTACCTGTGTTTATAATTGGCAAGTGCTCAATTGTGTTAGAAACAAAATGCCACCCAAGACCAGAGCTACATCGACATCATCTCAAACTGAGATTCCCGAGGGAGTTCCTCTTGGTTTGTGGGATATGCTACTATCAATACAAGCTAACACATCGGCCACTACACAACGAGTTGATATCCTGGAGAAAAAGATTGACAATCTGGATCAACTGGATACTGAAGACCTTTTTCATCAGGTAAAAAGCTTAAATAAGACTCTAGCTATACTTAGCGCCAAGCATGAGAGATGTGAAACGAAACTCAGTCATGTGCATGTGGAATTGGATGACATGACGGCTCACTTGATGAGACATAATCTTATTTTCACATTTGACCCGGACAGTGTTCAGTATAAAGAGTACAGTGGTGAGAACTGTGTGGATCTAACTCGATCTTTCCTGGCATCAGTACAAAAGATGCATAACCCTGTAGCTCATCGTCCAGGCCGCAGGTCTACGGATAAGATCAGGCCTATTATAGCGAATTTCCCAATCGACAGAGAACAAGAAACCGTTATGAGGTGCACTAATCATTTACGCGACACCCACCATTTCATCACAAAACAACGTGAACGGAAGCAATTTGTCCTCTCTATGTATCGAAATCTGAAAGTGAATCCTGATAATCAAACAAAACTAGTTGACGATAAGCTGTTTGTAAAAGGTAAGCTGCAAACGAAGTACCTTATGCCGAAACCCCCTACAGCACAGGGCACCGACACTTCCATTAAGCTTGTACCAGGTGACACAGTAATGGATTCGGGAAGTGCCTTCCATGGGTATGCTGCCAAAGTCAAGTAGACACAAGACGTCAGTAAAGTCCTTGATATGGCCAAACATAACCCAAAACTGGCGGCAGCTGACCACCTGATATATGCCTTCAGGATCGAAGATAACGACGGTAACATAAAGATTGAAAATTTCCATTCTGATGGGGATTATGGTGTGGGTTTGAAGCTGCTGAAACATATGCAGTCTGAACATATTGTCAATAGGGTTTTCATTGTGGCTCTTGTTTGTACACCCGATTACCGTCACATTGGTAATAGACGTATGGATCACGCTATCAAGGTTTGTGAAAAGGCTCCCTTGGATATGTCTTCCGGTGAGTGACTTCCCTGAAACGGTCAATAACACAATTATAAACACTATATGATATACAAATAATAATATTGTATTAGCTACAAATATGCTAATTGTTTGTTTTAATATATTCAATGTTAAACTGATGTTTCCACTGGCTTCTACGAGTTTTTGGAATGTATTGGTTGTTGATAATTTGTTTTTAATATTCAAATCAATTATGTTTGGTCATGAGCAGTGTCATTTTGGCATTTTCCACTGAATAAGTATGTTCTGCAAACGTTTATTAAATATAATTTACAACAGGACAGTATACTAGACTAATACCATACATGAGGTGCAGTGCGATAATTTTAACGACTGTATACAGGCGTGTGTGCTGACGTATTGGCCCTATATAAACAAAATTAGTTTGGTCTCTTGGTTAGTTAATCTTATTTTTCAAGACTAAATTAATACATATAACTGGCACACGTGTATGTTTACAGTCGTCCACGAGATTGCACAACGACATCATAATCAAGCTCAGATTTTAGAAGAAACATTATTATGGTTTTCCTGTCACCTGAGCTCAGTTGTCAATTCGCTGCATTGTACAATGCTAAATGCTGGGAATATTTCACAAAAGTCGGACAATGAGCATGAAACCAAATATGTTGTCTTTCTTTATTCACTCAATCTCATTCACTAACATAATCTCACTTTATAATAAAACACACATTGTATTGGATATTATTGCTATATACGCACAATCACTCTGTATCTGTATGATATTGTTCTTTGCTTGTTATGTTGTTGTTGTTGTTGTTGTTGAAACACAAAGGATAGTTTGGGTTTTGTTTACTACTAATGTGCCCTGCTGTGCTAGTGGTGATATAATAAATACCGTTTACGGCGTGGAATTTACCGGAATATGGCATCAGCTCAGCTGACATCTTAATTACGATTAATATGACTTGGTATTTCGGGCTTTCATTTCACTGTATATTGATGTAAATAGGATAATAATTCGTATGTATTCAGGAGTTCAATCTTGGCACGCTCTTATATATGTGCTATAGCAATAATTTGCTTTTTTTTCTTCTACATAATCATTTAAGATTTATTTATATTTGGGGATTCATAGACTCTGGGTAAATCATGGTCGACATGCTTAAAGATAAGAATATGGTGAACGTCTTGAAGAGCAACAAAGGATATTTAATTAGGAATGCGATTACTATGATATTGAGGATCTTGAATATGTCTCAATTTGTGGAAAACACGAATACAGTGTCATGCATATAAATATTCAAGGTATTCCTAGCAAATTTGACAATTTGAAAATGATGCTTCATATAATTGAAACGTATGGGAATAAATTGATTTTATCCTATTGTGTGAAACGTTTTTAACTGACAAACAAATGTACACATGTATAATATCTCCGGCTACAATTTTATTTATCGAAACAGGACCAATTCTAATAGGGGTGATGTAGCGATGTACATCAAAGATGGTTTTGAGTATTGTGAGAGACCTGATATTTGCATCAATGTAGACGGAGAGTTTGAAAAGTTATTTATATAAATCAAGTCAGTTGAACATAAAATCATTCTGGGAGAAATTTACAGAATACCTGATACAAACGAGAAGACACCCATTGCGCGTTTTAATAATATATTAGAAAAGCTTAATACTGAAAAGTGTGACCCAAATCCTGGCAACTGACCAAAAGTTTGATTTTGCGAAAATAATACGCATAAACATATCTCTGATTTGTTTGACATATTCTATTCCCGAAACTTTATTCCAACGATTACCAAGCCAACGAGAATAATAAATAGTTGAGCAACTATAATAGATAATATATATGTTAAAGATAATAATAATTTTAAAATGATTTCAGGATTATTGACTTGTAATATTTCAGACCATTTACCGATTTTCACATTTACAACTAGGAAGAGAAAACATCAAGATAGAGCACCTTTACAATTTAAATGTAGATCTATGTCGGAAACCAACATTAATACAATACAATTACTTCTTTAAAAATAGTAATAGGGCTGTTATTGATAATATGACATCCGAACTATTTTATTGATATTTTATCTCAAGTGATTGACAAATATGCACCTGAAAAAGAAGTGACTATTCATCAAAATCACATAATTCGAGAACCTTGGATGTCGTCGGGATTACTCAAATCATCACGAACAAAGGATAAACTGCACAGAACGTATATTCTTAATGACAAATCGGAAGCAACACATGCAAAGTTCATCAAATACAGAAATCAATTCCATAACATTAAACGAACAGCAAAAGAAACCTATTATAGAACCTTACTAGAACGATACAAACATGACATACGTAAACCGTGGGGAGTAGTGAATAGTCTAATTGAGAGAACGAGGAATAAAAGTACAATAGCTGATAAATTTATTATTGATGATAATGATGTAAATGATCCTGGTGTTATATCAAATAGTTTCTGTAAATAGTTTACTGAAATCGGCAAACAATTAGCGGATAAAATCCCAAAGGGAACTTTTGCTGAAATAAATAAAATTTGCAATTTCTACTTCGTTGACTGTGATATTAAATACATCTTTAGAAAATGGCGAAGTTCCAGCACCTCTCAAGCTAGCCAAGGCAAAAGAGAACTATATATTTAATAATTATAGGCCGGTATCACTACTGCCATGTATTAAAAAAAGAGAAGTATAATTTCCTTATAAAATATAACATACTGTACAAGAGTCAATATGGATTTGGTCTGAAACACAGCACAATAAATGCGGCAACGGAACTTTGTTACAATATTGTTAATTCTTTTGAAAATAATCAATGTACTCTAGCAGTATATTTGGACCTCTCCAAGGCCTTTGACACAATTAATCACCAAACACTATTGAACAAACTTGCCCAATATGGTGTGAGAGGAGTGGCCTTGGAGTGGTTGAGCAATTATTTGAAAAATCGTAAGCAATACGTTGAATATAAAAATTGTAGATCCCAAACCCAGGAAATTTGTTTGTGGAGTCCCACAGGGATCAGTTCTTGGTCCATTATTGTTCATAATATATACAAATAATTTACCCTTGTCGATAAAGAGTAGCAAAACTATTCTATTTGCTGATGACACCACGGTATTTTGTTCCTCTAACAATCCTGCGTACCGGTATGACACCTTAAATAATGATATGAATATATTAGCAGACTGGTTTAGAGCAAATAAGCTATCTCTAAATACCACAAAAAACAACTATATACTATTCAGCAAGCATAACAAGACGATTAACATTGGAATTCATAAATTATATCTAAATGGAGACAACATTAACAAACTAGATTCAAGCAAATTCTTAGGATTAATAATAGATCAGCACCTAGAGTGGGATGAACATTTAAAAATGTGCAGTAGTAAAATGGCCAGTGGAATTTATGCCATAAATTCAGTAAAAACTATTTTGCCGACGACAATTATCAAAACCATGTACTACAGCATGGTACACCCTTACTTAAGGTATCGATTACTTCTATGGGGATCCACTTATAAGCGCCATATCAACCAAATCGAAATCGTGCAAAAGCGTGCTATAAGGAGTGTGGCTAAGGCCAAATATAATAAACAAACACTACAGTTATTTATTTCGTTGAGTATATTAAAATTGAAAGATCTATTCAATTTTCAAATGGCTGTACTTATGTATGAATATAATATGGGTATTTTGCCATTGTCTTTGAGGCAATGCTTTACACGAAATGATGAACTTCATAATCAAAACACCAGACATAGTAGAGATGCTCATATTGTTTCACGTATATCGTGTTTCATGTCTAATTGTTTTATTTGTCAAGCGCCAAAATTATGGAGCAATCTTCCAAATCAACTGAAGGAAGCTAATTCGTCAAAAGCATTTAAGAACCAAGTAAAGCGTCATTACAAAACTACATCTTGAACGTCGTCTAAAACAGGATTTACCCAGGATGGTTTCCAGGGTGGGTAGTTTATTGGGGAGAGGGGAGGGGGGGGGGTTGATTAATTTATATCCAAATGTGTTTTATGTTAATTAAGTTATAAGTAAAATGCACATTTTGCTTGGCTGAAATATTATAAATGTATGCACTATATATGGTCTATCCGGCCTCCCAGTCTTGTAAATGAAATGTATTGTAGACATTGAATGAGAAGAATGAGAAGAACGAACACGACGAACACGGTTCAGAAAAAGAAAAGAAACAAACAAAAGCTTTAACTTAATCTGACAGTAACACCAAAGAAACATAACAATATTATTTACACCCACTAACTTCTGTGCCCCTATTACGGTGGTAAAATACGTTAAACTGTGATCGATTTTGAGTATTACTTTTCTCGTGTGGTGCCTTCGGCTTCCTTCGGTCTTCTGACTCTTTTCTCAGTCTTGTGACTTGAGCACATTAATGTCAAGGACGCAAACACAATGCCTAATCGATTTAAGATAAATAGATTAGTGTAATAATGTGGTTTTATTACAACCTATATTATTGTGCTATATGAATTATTGATTCCAACAAACAAAGTATTGGACTAAATGAATATTAAAATTACTTATCTGAGTTCTAAGATATTAGTACAATGGACAGAGACTAAAAACTTTATTTTAATGATATTGATTTTATATTATATGGCATCTGGCAGTAAGTAACTTCGCTAGAATATATTTAGAGGTATGGTGTGCACAGCTATTTTGCTCAACTTGCGGTGGTTTTCCATCTTTTGTTAATAGATAAATACAGTATCGCTGTTATTTTTCTGTTCTATTACCAGAAATATTTGCAGTCATATAAACAAGGTTCCAATCGAATTGTCCGTTCCAATTATCCTTCGCATTAGTCGTAAACACAATAATGTTATAAATTGCAATTGAGTAAATATTTGAATACATTATTATTATCATTAAACCAGTTCTATTAATGTTTAAAAATAATAATAATAATACTATATTTAATAAAGTGTCCATACTAGAAGGAGCTATTCAAAGGCGCTGTTCAATGATACACCAAATAATATGTCTGTATAATTATTTTAATTTATTTAAATGATAATCACTATTTATCTGTGACAGCAACATTGAGCATCAGAGTTCATAGAACGGATTCAAACTTCCAAGAGAAAACACATTTCTAATATCCTCCAGTAACCTATTCCAGAAAGTGGTGGCTGCAACACTAAATGCAAAATTACCACATGACACACTCAGAGACCTGGAACAGTACATAACTGGATAATCGGATTGTTCTGGATGCCTCTCCATTGAACACCTGCTATATCACTATTTAGGTATCATATCATTGATAAAATTATACGTTATTAATAAAATTATGAAATGGGGACGTTTCCTAAAGGTTAGCCAACGTAGTTGGTGAAGAGTTGGGATGATATGATCATATTTTCGAGTATTTGTCATTATGCGAGTGAAATGTTCATATATATTAATACATTTGTCAAAAATAACCTCCACATTTTACTGCATCACTAGGTGTAATCGAAGAAGCACCCATCTGTAATTCTGGTATTTTTAGGAGATTCAACATAATGTGGTGAAGCCAAATATATAATATTTATTTATCATCACTTACTCTTAGAAGATTGTTCGTCATCCATAGCCGAATATCAGCAATAGCATGTTCTATATGCTTCAAAGAGCAGGAGCCATTTAACTTATTGTCAGGATCAGGTAATAAATACGCTGTGTGTCATCACTATGCAAATGATATTTAACGCCATATCAATGCGCCATGATCTCAAGATGAAGGACATACATAGTGAAACCAGTCGGTCAAGAACTGAACTCTGTAGTACACCAAATAGCAGAAACGGAAACCCAAATATAATACCCTCAACAGACACTCTCTGGGATCGTTGTTCTAAATAAGATCGAAACCATTCAAGTACTTTACCTCAGCTACCGAACATGTCTTTCAACCTAGAGAAAATACATTATAGTCAACCATATCAAATGCAGCATACACGACCAGAAGAAGAAATAATTCTGGCTTACTTTGATCATGTGATATCATAATATCATTTGCCACCGGAACATGGCTGCTTAAATGCTCCGACCCTTTTTATATCCAGCATATATTAGTAATTCATTAAGGTCATTGTTGACTAAATACTTGCTTAGAAAGAAATCACTTCCCCTTACTATAATCTTAGATACAAATGTAACATTTGAAACATATCTGTACTAATTTGAATATTAGCTTCCAAACTGTTGTTTTTGTTAATGGTTTTATAACAGCAGCCTTCATGGATCATGAGAAAACAGCCAGAGATAATGAATTCTTAACTACTTTTGTAATCATACTGATCAAAACAGCCAGACACTCTTTCATAAGCCATGTACCATAAGGTCAACTATACAGAAAGCATTAGATGAATCACTACTTATGCAGGGATCACTACTTATGCAGGAATCTTCTACCAATGGTATTCCCTGTGGTAAGGTGCTGGAAGGGAACCCATCATGTATATTTAATATATTTTGACAGAAAAGGTTATTAAAACAATGCGACATAGCAGTATATGAATTGATAATATTTGGAAGGGCAGCATGACTTCTATGGGGTACTTTGATTTCCCTTGTATGTTTAGAACTTTTTATTGTAATATTCTGATTTAACAGAGGCACTGGCATTTTAGGTTGAATTTTACTGATTTGGAACATTTCTTAATGAACACAAAACGGTCTTGATCCACATCCGCTCACAATAACTTCTGTGTACCATTGAAGCAGTGGCCTTCTTGGCATTTTCCTGGTTTTTAAAGGTGCGTGTTCAACGTTGATAAAATTATTATCATCACAGAATATCTAATAGGTGAACGCGTTCTTTCTTCCACATACTCTCTAAGTTTGACAGATCAGGAATGTCCCAATATTGATAAAAATCGCATAAGATCAACAGATGAACACGGTTGGTAGCAAGAGAGTAAGCAAATTCCGAAAATTTCTTAAAGAAATATGCAACTTTCAGGCTAATTTTCTTAGTTAGGTGTAACCGGTAGATTATACTTACAAGAACACTTATCTCCCCACATGCAAATGTCAGTCAGTAATGCTCAAAAGTCTTGGTATGAAAGCGCACCCAACACAAAATATTCTTGCCTGAAACCTTATCAGTCAGACAAATATCTGTACTAACAAGAACATCAAGATCTATATCCTAAGCAACATCAGATATTTCATCAGATTTATTACAAATCGGCTAATAATTTATTAGATCAATTCTTATATTTTCTACAACTGTGCCACTAAATGATGTTCTTGTCACATTGATTAAATTACTTGCATCAGATTCTATCTGCTTTGGATATTTTCCACTACGTGAACCCATCGCTAAGCAAATGGTATTAGCACCATGTGGTTGCAAGGCAAGCAATTGACCTTTAGTCTAAATAATTATCAAAACATGAGAAAGAAATAAGTGAAAAGTAAATTCTGGTGGTTATGCAACAACGTCAACAACTCTCAACCATTAACACTCACTAACAAAGAAAGGGTTCTTCGCCTAAATTCTGGAGTGGCCGATAA
>JAODUP010000968.1:0-143161 GCA_025642065.1 Paralvinella palmiformis | reverse complement strand
ATATATTTCTCTTCTCTTCTTCGTGAAAAAAACCGTTCTGATTTCTTCATAAAGAGGTGCGACATTGACATAATCTGCAAAGCTGCAAACAATACACATTATCGTCATTCTCAGATATGTCATATTTGGTCGAAGTGATATCAAAATATTACCAAGAACTCTTGCCCATTTATGAAATGACATTATATATACCAGTATTGGCCCGACTTGTCCATTCCTTCTGTAATTACACAAAAACAAATATGTATTATTAATAAATCTATACCAGAGTTTTAAAATCTATCGTAGAAACAAATACAAGTCCTGCCTATTACCTATTTTAAAGGGTTTTTGGGGGGCCCCCGTGTGTTTGTGTGTATGTATGTATATAAGTGTGTATATATATATTTATTATATATATATATAATATATATATATATATATATATTTATTTATTTATTTATTATTATTTGAAGGTTATATAGTTTTGGGGCAAGAAAATATTTTGGATGCCACTTAAGTATGAAAAACTTTAAAAATAATAAAAAATTAAATTAAAATTACGATACGGGACCACAAGTTTTTTTATGGTATTCGTTTCCTTCTTTTCGATCAGCAGTGTCACTATATATATATATATATATATTTATATATATATATATATATAAAAAAAAAAAAAAAAAAAAAAAAAGTCTCCCAAATTGGTTAACATGTATTCATTACGAAAGTCAATCATAATAGCTTTGAACACTGTGATCAAATTATCGTTGCTTCGTTTTATAATACATCATTTTTTTCAACCATCAACTGGTCTTACCTCTCTTTAGCACTGGCTACTGCAAAGTAAACAATTACAGACTTATCACAACAAGCAAGAACAAAAAAAAGTTAGATTGTGTGCAGTATAGACAAAACAAAATCTACAAATTAAATTACACTAACAACCCAAGAAAAACAATGGCAATAATATTAGGTAGGTTTAGTTTTTTCGTCTATATGTGATTTAGAGCTATATTTAATATATTAATTATCAAACCATTGTGACAAAAAAAAAAGCAAACACACACACACACACACACACACACACACACACACACACACACACACACACACACACACACACACACACACACACACACACACACACACACACACACACACACACAAATATATATATATATATATATATATATATTACTTAAAACAAAAATTTAAAAAAAATCAAAAACCAAAACCCCTTAACACACCATACGTAAACACACACATAAACACACAAACACACACACACACACACACACACATAAAACCCAAAAAATATATATATATATATATATATATATATATATATATATATATATATATATATATATATATATATATATATATATATATATATATATATATATACAAACACACACACACACACACACACACACACACACACAAAAAAACCACACACAAAACACACAACACACAAACACAACAACACATAAATATATATATATATATATATATATATATATATATATATATATATATATATATATATATATATATATATATACCTTTTAAAGCAAAAAATTTTTGCAAACACAACATACATGTATATACATATACTTGTAAATGTATCACTTAAAAAACAAAACCCCTAAAGGTATTATGCATACTATCATAGAACTAGGTGTTAGAGGCGTAATAATATTGTTTCTGAATTATATTTACATTTATGAAGTATTCTTCGTTTCCACAATATGACAAAAGTAATGACCACCGCGACAGCCGAGACAATGGCAATAACTACACCCACTATGACTCCAATATTGTCTGTTTATGAGAATTGAAACACGCATCAAAATAATACATCCAATTATCCTGTTATTTATCGGTTGTCAAGACCGATCGATATGTATCCGTCTGTCTATTGGTCCGTTCATGTGTTAGTCTCTCTGTCCGTCAATCTCATTGTCTTTCCGTCTGGCTTCCATCTATCCATCCATCCATCAATCCATCCATCCATCCTTCAATTCTTCTATTCATCCATCAATCCATTTATTCATATATCTAACTATGAAACCTAAACTTAGCTGAACGTCAGACTAAGAAATAAACAGAACAAACGAAGGAGAAATCGAAAATGCCAAAGGTATTGCCTTACTTCCAGTTATATCAACAACTATGCTATGCGCATCCTGGTACAACATGTACTCTCCGTCATACATCCAGAATGAAAAGATAAACTCTGTAAAATTTGAATCGGCTAATGGCACATTAACGGAAAAGTCGTGTACATCTGCATCATATGAAGACCTCAGATGTTGTTTGGTTGGCACTGTGATGTTAGCTTTATTACAGATGTTAGTGTCCATCACGCAGTTCTCTTCCAGGATATGAGACAGAGAACCATATATTATAAAGTGTATCTCAGCTTTACTTTCGACGATTGAAATTACTGGATCTTTAGTAAACACCGCTTTTACTGCAACGATAAGCCAAAGACAACAAAATATAGGAAGAGATGATTGTTTTGTCAAACCTATGTGCGGTTAAAACATGGAATATATAAAGGAAGACATACTTTCCAGAGAAATGACCTGATATGACCAGATTATTAATAATTTATAAAACATTTCACAAATCCATGAAGCAATAATATTTTATCGATAAACCATGTAGTCAGCTTTAGAGTGGACTACAAGATTTATTGGTTCAGCACTCTAGGAATTCCATATATACAATGTTTTTTTGTTGTTGAAATGGTGAAGTGTCGTTCGGATATTTACCTAATGTACTAAATCTGGCCATCTCTCCATAAATAAATGAACCTCCTTGAAAGTCATTTTCAGCTTTTATCCTAATATTATATGTGTCGTTTGACTGGACAGTAGTATAATCTATTAAGGTATACACCACTATATCTCCTTTACTGACTTCTGGATCAGTATCTATTCTAGTTTCATACTCGATATTATCTCTTTCACCCTGGTAAAGTACAGTAAATCTCTGCTCAAAGCCTCCATTAAACCCAGCAGTCCAGTTAATTTGAATGCTAACAGCGGTTATGTCCATGAGACGAGGTGCTGATGGCGATATTGGTGGACCTTTAATTGAAATCACGATATGGTCAATAAATCATTTTAACATGTTCATTAAGGAAAGTAAATATTTCACCAAATTGATACAAATACATGAGCAACGTACTTACTTATTGGCAAAACCGTTAGTGTAACAGGGGTCATGTTTCCATAGGTATTCCCAGCCACAAGACAATAGTTACCATAGTTAATAGTTTGAGTATCAGTTATTATCAGATAAACAACTGTTGTAAGTCTCTCTACTCCAGAATGTACAGAAACATTAACATTATCTGGCAGATTGTCATGTAGAGTTCCATTATAATCTACAAATGACCAGCTTTGTGATGTTACTAATGGGTAAGGATTACTGATTATACCAACTTCTAATGTGTAATTGTCACCGAGACCTACACCTTGTACGCAACATTCGGGAAATTGATAATAGTTATGGGGTGCACCTATGAAGGATATAATAAGACAAGGAACAAAATAATTTGTTTTTCCTAATTAAATAACAAGAATACATATAAAATATTAATGAATAAAGAAAGACGCGAAATTACTTACACATAATATCAATGTAAGCTGGACTTTTCATTATATAATGTTCATCGGGTATATCATTCTTAGCTGTATACATATATTCTCCTGTATCCAGACAATGAACATCGAAAAACTGATATTCTGCTTTGCTTGCCTTATTCCATATAGACAGCGTTTTGTTGTCCATCATGTTATATAGCTTAATATCAGAAATAGGGTCGCTAATCACAAAACAACTTAATGTCATGTTGTCTTTCTCGACAATCTCAGAACAGTTTGAAGTGGTGATCGATATTGACGGTGAAACTGAAATATTAAAATATTTTAATAATGATATGAAATTGCTTTTATTCCATTTCATTGGCTCGTGATATATCATATATCGTGAATAACACACACACACACACACACACACACACACACACACACACACACACACAAACAACAACAAACAACCAAAACAGAAAATTTGGCCCAAAACATAAAACCCAACCAAAAATTAGTTTTATTTATCTCTCCACATTTGTCAGAAGCTGTACCAGCATCATATCGGTCAGGTTTATTGAGTTCTATTAATGACGATGTGATGATGAAATTTTGGGAATTTTGATTTTTTGGCTAAATGGGCCGAGCGACCTCCAAAGGTAATGATACGAAGTGAAAGACGAAACGACCTTCAGATATGCCCACGCCGGGATTCGAACACGGGTGGTCTATTAACGATGTATTACATATATTTACACCATTGCTTTAATTGATCGAAATATAACTACAGCCTGGATTATATTCAGCACTACATCTTCTATTTGCAAATAAGGTGTATTTTATAATACCCCCCGACACACACAAGCTAATCTAAACTAACCATTAACTATTATTATCTGTTCCGCAGCCGTGCTGTTTCCTATCACGTTGCCAATTTTACATTTCCAATTACCATCATGTAGGGTAGCGTTAAGGACATCACTATTTATTATTAGTGTACTTTGAGTAGAATTTCTCCATTCTGTTATAGAAGGCTCCATCCAGTAATAGAAGTAAACATCAGGGTTGCCATGCTCATCAATAGGAAACATACAAGTAAAGTTTATTCCATCTCTCCCTTCTGTTACTGTTGTAATGTTTGATGTTAGGAAAATATGTCCTGGAGGATCTGAAGAAGAAGAGAACAAATAAGAAAGAGACAACGTTAACTGTTACCATACATTTAAACAAAAAGGCAAATTACTTAATTCGTTGATATTAATTTATCAGTGTTTAACCTACAGAGTACAATTAAGGCGGTACTATTTCTTGTGCTTAATCCGTCATTAGTTCCACGTTCTTTTGCTAAACAAGTAATCAACAATCCATGATGTTGTCTATTCAGTGGTCCTAGCGTGATGTTACTTCCTGTTCCGTTGTATATACCAAACCAGTAATATTCCATCTGAGATAGATATCTGTACTCAGGTGGTAAAGACTGTGACTCAGACTGACAAGATAATGGCATGGAGGAGTTCTCTTTAACCGGCCTATTACCGCTGATAATTGGCGTTGTTGGAGTTTCTGATATATATATATATATATATATATATATATATGTGTGTGTGTGTGTGTGTGTTCCTTTATATGTGTTTGTGCTGTGTGTGTTGTCAGTTTATTATTAACGGCAGGTGTGTGATGCGTGCTGATGAGTTGTATATGTGTGAGAGATAAATGGTATATATATATATGTGTATATATATTATCTTTATATATATTGAACAAAATATAGATAATTTGCCATATTTCATTTCTCAATATTGACTGGCCTTAACACAATGAAATAAGTAAATAGCCCATATGCATTTTTCGATTTATTGTTACAGCATTTAGATGATTAAACTAATATTACAGAACTATCACATTGTGAGTGCAAATTACTTAATTTAAATTCAATTTAACTTTAATTTAAATTAAACACCCATATATCATAAAAATTGCAAATATCATTAGAAACTTACGATAAACATAGAGTAGGGCATTACAGTTATTGATATGTGATGTAGCTGAACTATTGTATCGTAAGTCAATGCAATATCTGCTTGCGTTGTTGACAGATATGTTTTCCAAAATAAATCCAACACGATCTCCTTGATCAACACATGACAGGTTTGGGTCGCCTGTAATGTGGTTACAGCCAAAGATGGTATATATTACAATAGGTGTTGTTGCTAAGTTATCTTTATAAATATTCATTACTGAATAATCAACTGATACATCAAAAGGTTTAGACAAGTTCCAGAGGAAGGTGGCGTCTTTTGTCTCTTCTCTCATCACGACGCCTGGTGTTCCAGTAAAAGTGCTATTGCCTGCGGAATTTAAATACACATTTTAATATGTTTAATACTTAATTTATATTCTAGACTTTATGTATATACTCATAATACCTACATATGATAAATATGTCCATGAACAAGATGATTGATACTTGATGTACCACACACATCTGAAGATGTATTTGGAAACACTGGAAAAAGGAAATTATATTTATAATTAATTCCAATATTACTTTACAAACTTGCTAACAGACATAGGCGAACAACCAAATGTACAGATTTATATATTGGTTTCACTGGATAAACATAAAACCAGAGATATCCCACACTGATTCGGTGAGAAACCCACATACTCTTCTAATAAATTATTATCTATCTGACTGATTGATCAATTCACTGAGTAACTCTTTGTGATTGTGATTGATTGAATATCCGAATAACTGACTGTTTAACTAAGTAACTGACATAATACTTTATTGGCTCATTGTCTCACTTACTCACTCACTCATCCACTTAATGATTGACTGATTGAGTAATTCACGGACTTAATGATTTATTGATACACTTAATCGCTGGTTCACTAATTCACTGACTGGCTGGTTAAAATGATAACTTTTTGGGTACCTTAAAGCAATTTTTTAACGTTTTTACCCCTTTTAATCAATGGTTTTTTTTAAAACTTATATATATATATATATATATATATATATAATATATATATATATATATATTGTGTGTGTGTGTGTGTGTGTGTGTTGTGTGTTTTTTTGTGTTGTGTGTATGTGTGTGCAAGTGCACATACACATTTTGGCTGAGTTGTACAGCATCGTCGCTGATCACATATAGAAGATATAGCTGAGGAAGCGGTGCATAGGGAATCACATAGAAATATCACATACAAATACAAATAAGTTCATGCACACAATGAGAGAGGAAGGAAAACGGAGAGGGAAAGAAAGTTAGAGGACGAGTAATTACGTTCTTGGTCATTCAGGAAAATTAAACTAATGTTCAGAACTACAATCTTCGAATGAAAATATGAACAAATGCTGATGGACTAATATCAGTGAAAGGATGTGATGATACATATATGTTTTTTGTAAATTTTTGTTGAAACCCCCAACCAATATTTAAAAAAATTTTAAAAATTTTATATATATATATATATATATATATATATATATATATATATATATATATAATAACCCGAAAAAATTTTAAATCAATTGACCGATTTATGGCATTCGGTGATAGGATTATTCCTGAATTATCCAATTTATCATCAGATATTCCAGAGATAGCCTAGTACTGCAGACTATTTCTAAGTATGTATGCTATACAGGTATCACAGATTATGTCCTAAATAACTAATAATTAACATTACAACGTGACCAAAAACGTAAATATGGCCATTTAACATATCTCATATGTTAATCTCTAATGATACTTAAGGTATAATAACGGTGTTAAAGTCTCGCCCTTCAGACTGTATTACGCCTTTATCTAAGATAAACATTTATTTCAAGTTAGTTACAACTTCTTTATTATCATGTGTTGTGATCAAGTAGCTCATTCACATTTAGTATGGTAGTATGCAAACTTTATTATAAGGTAACGTACCTCATGGCTGCAGATCATGTGTCTGTCCGACTTTATATACGAACTTACTTGTCAACATGAATACTAGCCTACTTGTATAATTAGTATATAAATGTATACATTATTTCGAATATCTGTGGTGATAAACTAACTGCCTAGATGCTTATCAGTTCTGCATCAATTAACATAGAATATAAATTATATGGAAGTTAATATTCATAAATCGGTATCGCTGTGTATATGTGGGGAAGCGTTAGTACGAATGTACAGGTTACTGGTAATATTATCTTGTCAAATTATTAGCATAAGTCAACTCTTTATATGTTGAAGGTAAACATATCTTCTTGTTGGAAATTATCTGAATACTATTCATGATCAGGTGGCTGTTTTATACTGGTTAGTAATAATAGGTGATATGTTGGTATACAGCCTTCTTCCGACTATGAGAGGGACAATTTCTGACATGCAGGGAGTCACAATGCAATACACAGTCTCGATTTTCCATGTTGCACTAAACAACATAGACCATTTGAACTGAAATCGTCATATCTTCAACCAGGTGATTAACTGAGTACAATGCTATCATATTTCTTTACTTGCTGCACCGTTTCAGTGAATGATCACTTGCTGTTATAATGTTTTAGTTGATAATGTTACGCCTTGGAAACGAATTCAAAGAAACTTAAACTTGAGCGAGTACTTATAAATGTCTATACTATACCGTGACATCTTATTGTATGAAAAGTAGACTTTAACTTCTTCTGTTTTTTTAAAAATTACTTCCTTTAACCAAATTGTTTTTTAATTATTGCTATATATTTTGGCAGTGGAAATATTTATGGTTATAACTTGTAATCTTGTAACATGTTTTCTTATCCTCAGCAAATCATAGTACGTCTTGTCTCCCAAATGTTCCAAGCCAATATGGTATCGATCATATGTAGATCAACGTGATTATCATATGTCATGGGGATATAAACAATTCTAGATTGAATATACATTTTCCAATACAATACTTCTAGTGAAATTCGCCAACGTTGTAGTTGCCAGTACATATGAACAGATACATATTAGAAATATGCCAACGTATGATGTATATATAAACGCACAAAAACAAGCAAATCAAACGTTTCGGTAAATGTAACGCGTATTTTTAGCTGAATGTAAAGTGTACGTAAAATTACAATTGATTTAATCTTTTCTTAACACATTTGAGATGCCATAATTACTGTCACTTAAATACTACTTTGTCATCATAATCTACACTAGTCTGATGATCTAGGGAGGTTGGATATTATCTCAAGGTTGTATCATTGATCACTTTCTCTCATTATCTTTCATAGTTCCGCCCGGTAAACATTGACGTACGAAGTAATATTCTTCAACCAGCAACAATAAGATACGCTTAATCTATTACCGCTCTATCTACCTTTCACCAACTTTCCCCAACACCATGTTGTCTTGAAGTCCAATATATATATATATATATATATATATATATATATATATATATATATATATATATATATATATATATATATATAATGTGTATTCCATATATTTCTATTCTCAGATAAATGGTCTTCCCAACTTTATTTATTTGCTGGGTTCAAACCGTTATATTTTCATGTATTTTGAACAGTTTAATAATCAATGAACAAGACCGTCAGTCGGATGTCAATGTTATGAAACAAAGTGAAGGATAAAAACAAACTTTTATTTGCATATGTTTCAAGCTAGTTGTTATTGTTAGGTGGATATCTACGCTACTAATTATGACAACGATACACAACAATATCCTGGATTTAAATAATGATTTTCTATAACGATATAAATATGTGATTTGTTTGTTTGTTCACTGTTTATTAACGGTGGACTAGATTTTATCTGTACGTAAACAAATTTTGTATTATTTCAAGAAGGATATTTGAAAGCTCTGACCACTAATTTATGGCTTATTGTGAGAGGCTCTTAACATAAATCCATCGAATAACGAGAGTCCCGATTATCGAGTAACTCGTAGTACGAGCATAAATGCCTGTGAACTTTAATATTTCGGTAATGTGTTGTTTTCTTTGTGGTAACGTTTTAATGTTCTTTGTTACAGTTTGCTGTCATTTTGTCTTTTGTTATATTTTTGCATTGATAAACTGTATGTATGGGTCATAAGAAACAAGCCGTTAAGTAATACGGCCTCAATTAGTAGATGATAATGCTGGAGATGAAGAAGGAGATAATCGAGAAGCGTGATCGAGGTGTGAGCGTTAGCTATCTCTGCCAGATGTATCGCAACTTATCCTCGGCTGTGCATACACCAACCATTCACATATTTGTTTCAGTGTGATATATCACTTTGTTTTATATCCTATATTACTGTGTGTGAAATTGTCAAGCAGCCACTGATGATACCACAGTTGACCAAAGGGATATGGATACCGTTTCATACTTTAAAGCTGATGATAGAAGGGGTACCAATTAAAAACAAAAAGTGGGTGAAACCATATTTGTTTTAATTTCCTAGCAGAATAATTAAAGTAAGAGTCATACCTGCAGATATTAGGATGTTACTATGTTGAATAACACCAGTTTCCATTGTTTTAAAGTTTAACATAAAAAAGTTAAATAAATAGATTCGTAATATGTCTTCTTCATTATATGCGTTTTGTTTAGATTGCCGATTTTGAAGAAGAATAATGCTTTGATAGTTAATCGTATTCATTTCAAATATGAATTATTCATTTTTAGGATTATGACAAGGATACTTGTATATATATGCCAAATTATTATCAATCAGTCTGCTGATATCGTATTACTTAATTATCAAGATAGTACAGATGGTAATATACATTATTTAATATATTATATAAGTTTGCTATGATTTCCTTTTTATCCTACTCGGGATACTCAGATGTTATCTCTGTGAAGAACCCTTTAGTTTATTACCTAGCAGGTAAATATGATACAAATTACATACTCAATTGTTGTTTAATCAATATTCATTTCTTAGGCTTTAAAAGAAATATAAATGTATACTTGCAAAAAAGATGGAGTCATCTTATACAGTGCATTATGATATATTATGTTTACAGAATATGTGGAAGAAAGTAGTAGTATAATTATACAGCCAGCGTCAATACTGCCAGGTCAGTTATTCTTATATTATAATATGGTTTTGTTTGTTATACTGATCTTGAATAAATAAAACTGTTGTAATTCAAAGTTATGTAATATATTGTTCAGTGTAAAAATTCCCGTTCAAAGATAGGGATGATTTAATCTTACATTGACATTCTGTTGATTATTTGTTGACTAGTAATATAGGAATATATACTTTTCTGGTAAACTCAAGCTAATATTATTGTATTTCATTACTGAATGAGACGTTTCATTTCAGTGTTGATTTGAAGTATACGTTACAAAAAATTGGTAACTTTTGGTATATCTATTGTTATTGCTGACTTGCAACTCTGTAACAGTTTTTGTGTGAAAGCAGCTATCAAGACGTATTTATACATGACATTGGAGTTAACAGGATGATAATTATTATGAAATTATTTTCTGTATTTTTGCTTCGTTTCATTCCGTGTCTTGACACCCCAGAACATAGAGTAGGTGAGAAATGTTCATTGGAATAAATGCACAGATGAAAGTTGAGTCTTAATTATATATCTTAGCTTACACTAAATACGGGTACTTGAAATATTGATTTTTTTTGCATTGTTATGTGCATTTTATACAAAGCATTAAATAATTTTAAACTCATAAAAAGTCAAATATTATATCACCTTCGTGGCAGTAATAAATATAACTCTAAAGAGCTTTGCAATAATATGATTGTGAAAGGGAAAATGGAAATTGCCATATTTTATTTCTGGTCACTGCTAATGCTTTATGACATACACATTGTCTCCAAAGAATAAATGATATTACAAATTTTTAAACAAAACAGGAATGAAGTATTTATGCCTGCTCAACTTAATGCTGCTGAAGTGCCTATTCCATCCTAACCTGTCGACTCCACGAGGCAAGTCGTGGCAAGATCATTCACTCAGCCATCTCATACCACATCCTTCATTCTATTGTTACTCTGTAGTTGGGAAACCAACAAATCATGATTAGCAGAAAAAATGCCTGAATAAATAATGATAGATTTATAAAAACAAAGTTATCTGATATTATCTGTCCCTGCAGGTTTTTATTTCAGATATTATCTATTTCACTGAACCATTTATATCAAGACAAAATTGGTATTGTGTTGTGTATAAATCGAAATGTGATAATTAATATGACTCAACATAACTAACTTTTCAGTTCATACAAATAGTCATAGCAGGTATAGAGGTAATATGCATGCTCACCTCTTGAAGAAAAGGCTAACAAGCATTGGAACGTCTTCTGTAAAATAAAGTCATCTGTGTAGGTTCCAGTGGAATCTTCGAAAAGTATATTTTTACAAACACATATAAATTTGCAACTCTGCTTTACAGAGTGCCGTTACATACCCCTGGGATGTGCAGTAAACGCCATCAACATTTGTCCTAAGCACATCTAAGTGGAACTGAATCTGTAAATCAATGGACAACTACATATATTATGACATCATAAAGTCTGATACCTTGGCCAGGCTGGTCCACCTTAGGAAAGTAGGTGGCAGAGCTTATGTGTTCTTGTTAGTTGAAACCTTATATCAATTGGAAACAGTATCATATAGATGTGTATGGCATATATCTTATCTAGTTTCGAAGCTTGTCTCTAAATATCAACATGTTCCCTAATCCATAAATCTGCTAATATAATTAATTAAAATCACACAATAAATGGCGCTAAGTCGAAAGTAAAGTATGTAGAAATGTTTCCGAGGGTATTCAACTTGAATTATGCTAAATCGTAATCCAAATGTCCTACATGAAAATATTGACTTAGAGAAACTACGCACTTAATTAATAATAAAAAACCTTAGTGTGGCTAAAGTGAAGGCAATGTCATCAATCATTTCTAAGAGTCATTTTGTTTACCCCGGGAAGACTGTTCTGACTGGACTGACAAACCTCAATACACGTAGAAGCAGTGAAACAGTTTGAATTATTATCAAAAGTTTCTTGGATCGTGATGTATGGATCAGAAATGATACCTGGATAATGATGATCATCAAATGGTTGAATAATGCCAAATAGTGTACATTATGAGAAACGTGAGTCGCCTGATTCCAGTTATCATTCCAACTGATTATGAGAAGGCCATGGAACTTCTGGCTGCTGCCACTAATCGCCAGCATACAGGAGTCAGCTCAAATAATGAATTCGTTTTTGCATATATGCAGAAATGGGAAGATGGTGCAATTAGCTGCAAATACCAGAACATCCCTGTCATAATATCAACATCAGTAAGACATAAAGGATCAACACTCTTTTGGGCATTAGAAGGTTTGCACGTAGAAACTGTGGGTACAAGTATGGAACACGTAGGCCATTCTAAACATATGGTGATAAAGTTTTAATTTATTTTATTAATACTAAATCTATTGAAACTATGGTGCATTTTCATTGTACCCCATGCGATAGTTTGTTCGGAATACTAATGCTTAGTATTCTTTATGCTGCATCTGTAGACCTTTTCCCGTGCTCTAAAATGTGCAAATCTAGAAAACAACTACTTTAAAAAGATTTTAGTGAGATTTTCACACCTGCATAATTGATAGGGGAAATATCCCAAATGTACTTCATTTTATACATTCCGTTTAATCTATTTATTGATATGGTCTATACAAAATATAATAAATCAAGCTGCATTTGTCTGTATTTGCATATACCTCAATTATCTTCATATTTGTCTGACGATAATGTATTCATTAAAACGATGTTTTACAATACCTTGTTTTATTAAAGGTTATCAATGCAAAAAGAACATAGCACAATTTATGTAATGTTGGATGCATCATTGTGTGTGTTCGAAGTGTGTCGTCACAACAAAGTCTTGTAGAATAACTTATTTTATTAAAAACGTATATGTACAATGTATTACTGGTTATTATAATTATATATATATATATATATATATATATATATATATATATATATATTATATATATATATATATAGTGTGTGTGTGTGTGTGTGTGTGTGTGTGTGTGTGTGTGTGTTTTAGCTGTGTATAATAAGGCACAGGCACAGAGAATCTCGAACCGTGAATTCAAACTCTGGACGTTTCTTCAGAGGACTGAATCCAGAGTGGCGACTTTTCTTGCTGAGACATGTGTAATGTCTCACCAGTCCCTAAGCCGCCAAGCAAAATCAAAATGCGAATCACCTACAGCCGTGGAGTTTGGGAGTAGAACACCCAAGTCAGATCACGGCAGTAGTGAGAATGTTTAGCTTAATTATCTAAGCAGCCCTATTTATAGCTATTTTTCAATTGCTGTATCTGTCTTCAAAGCAATACTATATAAACTATATAACCCAATTGTTACCGTCTTCAAAGATCAGTTTTTTACAACGGGCAGGCGTCATGAAGCGACTACTATTAAAACTATTTATCTTAATTGCTATTAAAAGACTGACATCTGCGCTGAAGCAGACCGTAATAGCGCGTCATAGCTTCCGTACTGTTTGAATTATTTTCAAACCTGTCCTAATTTATGCTATTCTAACTATTGTAGTTCTTGAATGTTATTTATGACAAACAGATTAGAGCTAATCTTGAATGTCATAGTACAAACTGGACATAACTGGACCTAAGAAAGATAATTCTATTCTCAGATAGTGAATTTTATATACAAGTATATACTTATAATGCTTTAAGAGCGTACTGTGCCTGCTACAGTCATTTAAATGCTGGATAACCAAACCAAACACTTAAACGGCGTGCCTCCAAAGACGCAAATAGTACATGGATTATACAGCTCTAGGTCAACTTGTCTTGAATGCAGGGAAATATAGACTCCACGCATAGAAAACGGAACTTTCTCAACCCGCAGCATAATATGCCTTGTGATATTTGCTGGAGGGTCAAATACCTCATAAACATACAAATCCAATAAATACTATGACCTACTCGTCACTGTTATAACAATTTACATCGGCGCTTTAGCAGACCGTTATGGCGGAATTGCCGTTCTATATATTAACATTTTCAAATCAGACCTAATGTTTGCTATACAAACTATAATTATAATATAGGGTTTTATTAATGACAAGGAGACTAAAGTTAGCCTTGAATGTCATAGTACAGACTGGACATAACTGGACCTAGGAAAGATAATTCTATTCCCACAAACAACTACGGTGAATTATATATACAACTAAACTTGTTATATAAAACACACCAACCGCGCGAACTGTGTACAATGCCACCGCTCGAAATGCGATGCAGTGTTTCTATTCCTGAGTCAGGAGTACATGCTTTAAGAGCGTACTGTATCTGCTACAGTCATTTAAATGCTGGATAACCAGGCCAAACACTTAAACGGCGTGCCTCCAAAGACGCAAATAGTGCACGGAATATACAGCTCTAGATCAACTTTTCTTGAATGCATGGACCGGGAAATATGGTCTCCACGCATAGAAAAGGGAACTTTCTCAACCGCAGCATAACATGCCTTGTGATATTTGCTGGAGGGTCAAATACCTCATAAACATACAAATCCAATAAATACTATGACCTACTCGTCACTATTATAACAATTTATATCGGCGCTTTAGCAGACCGTTATGGCGGAATTGCCGTTCTATATATTAACATTTTCAAATCAGACCTAATGTCTGCTATACAAACTGTAATTATAATATAGGGTTTTATTAATGACAAGGAGACTAAAGTTAGCCTTGAATGTCATAGTACAGACTGGACATAACTGGACCTAGGAAAGATAATTCTATTCCCACAAATAACTAAGGTGAATTATATATACAATTAAACTTGTTATATAAAACACACCAACCACACGAGCTGTGTCCAATGCCACCGCTCGAGATGCGATGCAGTGTTTCTATTCCTGAGTCAGGAGTACATGCTTTAAGAGCGTATTGTGTCTGCTACAGTCATTTAAATGCGTGCGTGTGTGTTTTAAGGTACATAGTAAGAGGCAACAGGCACAGAACATCAACATATCTAAACATCCTTCGAAACCTACCTCCATAAATCTAAATACAACATCACATACATTAATCTAAAAATAAAATGTTCCATACCTCCACATATTGATAAATGTATGCGTATACCTAAGCATGTGTCTGGTCTACTCATCAGCCTGTGGGAACCAGCTAATTCGCTTTTCGTACGCGACAAATATGTCACGCCCACAGGAAAGCGGCTACATGCAGGCTACGTACAAAAAGCGGAAGCACGTAAAAACATACCATTTGATACCACAGCTCGCAACAAACAACACGTGCGTGTGGTTCAATGGTGACTTGCTACATACATATCATACATTATTTTGACACCACAGTTTACATTCAACAGTAAGTTTCTGTGGTCCAAAAGAAACCTGTATATAAAGCATTTCGACACCTCAGATGCTGACCTCAGCTTTATTCTGGGTTCGAATAACTGAATAAATCCTACCTATATGAACCGTGTATCAATACAAGTCCGACTGGTCTGGCGTCGAAGTTCTTCTCTAACCTAAGTGAAAATTCAAGCCCTGTATATAGCCTCAGCGTGTTAACAAACATTAAAGTTTGTTCATAACAAAGAGAATGTACACTAACACAGCATGGACTCACTAAAGCGATTAAACTAAAATAAAAAAGTAGCAATACCGCACAATGGATTATTACTGGACTAGAACGAAATATCGTCTCACACCTGAGTAAATACTATGATTTACTCGAACCTAACAGCCGACCCTCAGACGTTTCCGTTCATCACTAAGCGAACGTTCATTCACGCTTAATTTAGCGTCCCTAAGTATATGCAGTTAGGTGTGGTGGGATCTAAATTAAAGCGCCTATCCACTTGATCTATTTGACCATTGGTCGAGAACAGCGGATTTCAGACAGATCTCCGATACTGCGAATGACACGTCGGGATTATAATAGCTATACATTTAAAACATTTCCTATATCAGTGTAATCTAATTACTCATAATATGGGAAAAAACTCTGTCCGCAGCTTAATACCCATGGAGATGCTTGCCGGAGTAACAAACGACTCCAGGAGTATAAATCCATCAAGCAGCATTGTATGAATTAATAGGTCGTTTCGCCAGACCACATAAGAGGACAACAATATAGATTCTACATTATACATAACAAAGCTAATAAACTCAAGCATGTTGTAATAACGACATAACTTTCTTACATTGGTGTAATAAGTAATGTATAAAATGAAGTACATTTGGGATATTTCCCCTATCAATTATGCAGGTGTGAAAATCTCACTAAAATCTTTTTAAAGTAGTTTTTTCTAGATTTGCACATTTTAGAGCACGGGAAAAGGTCTACAGATGCAGCATAAAGAATACTAAGCATTAGTATTCCGAACAAACTATCGCATGGGGTACAATGAAAATGCACCACAGTTTCAATAGATTTAGTATTAATGAAATAAATATAACTTTATCACCATATGTTTAGAAAGGCCTACGTGTTCCATACTTGTTTCAACAGTTTCTACGTGCAAACCTTCTAATGCCCAAACGAGTGTTGATCCTTTATGTCTTGATATTATGACAGGGATGTTCTGGTATTTGCAGCTAATTGCACCATCTTCCCATTTCTGCATATATGCAAAAACGAATTCATTATTTGAGCTGACTCCTGTATGCTGGCGATTAGTGGCAGCAGCCAGAAGTTCCATGGCCTTCTCATAATCAGTTGGAATGATAACTGGAATCAGGCGACTCACGTTTCTCATAATGTACACTATTTGGCATTATTCAACCATTTGATGATCATCATTATCCAGGTATCATTTCTGATCCATACATCACGATCCAAGAAACGTTTGATAATAATTCAAACTGTTTCACTGCTTCTACGTGTATTGAGGTTTGTCAGTCCAGTCAGAACAGTCTTCCCGGGGTAAACAAAATGACTCTTAGAAATGATTGATGACATTGCCTTCACTTTAGCCACACTAAGGTTTTTTATTATTAATTAAGTGCGTAGTTTCTCTAAGTCAATATTTTCATGTAGGACATTTGGATTACGATTTAGCATAATTCAAGTTGAATACCCTCGGAAACATTTCTACATACTTTACTTTCGACTTAGCGCCATTTATTGTGTGATTTTAATTAATTATATTAGCAGATTTATGGATTAGGGAACATGTTGATATTTAGAGACAAGCTTCGAAACTAGATAAGATATATGCCATACACATCTATATGATACTGTTTCCAATTGATATAAGGTTTCAACTAACAAGAACACATAAGCTCTGCCACCTACTTTCCTAAGGTGGACCAGCCTGGCCAAGGTATCAGACTTTATGATGTCATAATATATGTAGTTGTCCATTGATTTACAGATTCAGTTCCACTTAGATGTGCTTAGGACAAATGTTGATGGCGTTTACTGCACATCCCAGGGGTATGTAACGGCACTCTGTAAAGCAGAGTTGCAAATTTATATGTGTTTGTAAAAATATACTTTTCGAAGATTCCACTGGAACCTACACAGATGACTTTATTTTACAGAAGACGTTCCAATGCTTGTTAGCCTTTTCTTCAAGAGGTGAGCATGCATATTACCTCTATACCTGCTATGACTATTTGTATGAACTGAAAAGTTAGTTATGTTGAGTCATATTAATTATCACATTTCGATTTATACACAACACAATACCAATTTTGTCTTGATATATATGGTTCAGTGAAATAGATAATATCTGAAATAAAAACCTGCAGGGACAGATAATATCAGATAACTTTGTTTTTATAAATCTATCATTATTTATTCAGGCATCTTTTCTGCTAATCATGATTTGTTGGTTTCCCAACTACAGAGTAACAATAGAATGAAGGATGTGGTATGAGATGGCTGAGTGAATGATCTTGCCACGACTTGCCTCGTGGAGTCGACAGGTTAGGATGGAATAGGCACTTCAGCAGCATTAAGTTGAGCAGGCATAAATACTTCATTCCTGTTTTGTTTAAAAATTTGTAATATCATTTATTCTTTGGAGACAATGTGTATGTCATAAAGCATTAGCAGTGACCAGAAATAAAATATGGCAATTTCCATTTTCCCTTTCACAATCATATTATTGCAAAGCTCTTTAGAGTTATATTTATTACTGCCACGAAGGTGATATAATATTTGACTTTTTATGAGTTTAAAATTATTTAATGCTTTGTATAAAATGCACATAACAATGCAAAAAAAATCAATATTTTAAGTACCCGTATTTAGTGTAAGCTAAGATATATAATTAAAACTCAACTTTCATCTGTGCATTTATTCCAATGAACATTTCTCACCTACTCTATGTTCTGGGGTGTCAAGACACGGAATGAAACGAAGCAAAAATACAGAAAATAATTTCATAATAATTATCATCCTGTTAACTCCAATGTCATGTATAAATACGTCTTGATAGCTGCTTTCACACAAAAACTGTTACAGAGTTGCAAGTCAGCAATAACAATAGATATACCAAAAGTTACCAATTTTATGTAACGTATACTTCAAATCAACACTGAAATGAAACGTCTCATTCAGTAATGAAATACAATAATATTAGCTTGAGTTTACCAGAAAAGTATATATTCCTATATTACTAGTCAACAAATAATCAACAGAATGTCAATGTAAGATTAAATCATCCCTATCTTTGAACGGGAATTTTTACACTGAACAATATATTACATAACTTTGAATTACAACAGTTTTATTTATTCAAGATCAGTATAAGAAACAGTATAAGCTCTGTAAGATTCCCATGGTGGTTATACAAAATATTGAACTTTCAGTCGTGTGCTTCATTGAACAATCTAAATAATCAAAACGTTTGAAGCCGATTTTCTGACAAATTCGTGCTTTATTTAATGCATTGCTTAAAGGCCCAATATGTCGTATATTTAGCATTTTGGCAATGATAATTATATTCCATTATATTCACCATGATCCAGAATACCCATAGTCTTTTAAATGCATGAATATATTCCTCATAGGGTAATAATATCGATAAATAAATAACATTCACATATCCTGATACTTTCGCTGGAAAAACATAATTATAAGTAAGAAATAACAAACAATAAAATTATATTCCACATTTATGTTCGAGTCTGTATTATATACATGTTGCTAGGTAAAGGGTTGACTACCTTAAATAGCGCATCAAGACCTAAGGGTTAATTTTTCCCTTGTCAGATATCTTATATTTCACTCTTAGAATATAGCTGGGAATCCATCTAGGCCTCCAGCTATTTATTTACTTAATTTACCAATTGTTTTTACAATGACCACTTTGGGAAATATGAAATCAATTGTGGCTTTTTATCGTTCAGATTCTGTAAAACCTTCGGAGAGATTTGGATCTTCTTCTCGGGATCTGGTTGACTGAAATCCCTTTGTAGCCTAAGCTTTTCTGCAATTTCTTTTGGGTCGTATGCTCTCCAACCTAATTCATTGATTAAGAGGCCTACATTTGATTTGCCATTGCCATATTTAGCTGCATGCTTGTAGAAGAAAACAGGGTTCTCTTTAATTGCACCTATTGCCTTTTCTTTTTCTTGTTTACGAGATACGATTAGAATGTCCTGTGTCTTGATGGAGTTTATTCAGGAATTTGTTTTTGCGATTTACCCGGGTGGTTGAGAGTTTTAAACTCTGCACAGTTCGAGTTCTTTTCCTGGCGAGTATTCTTCTTTCCCTTGAAATAAAGTTTGATTTAGGTTTAAAATTCTTAATGGGGAGAGAATTTCTGCAGACCTGTTCTACTTTTGTTAAAAGTACTATATACTACACACACACACACACACACACACACACACACACACACACACACACACACACACACACACACACACTATATATATATATATATATATATATATATATTTTCCCAAGGTAGTGGTGCGCCTCCGTGTCATAACCGTAGCCTGTTGGACCACAAACTACTGCCACACGTGTTCGAATCTCGGCGTGTGAATATCTGAAGTGTGTTTCATCTTTGATTTTGCTTCAATACCCTTGGAAGTCTTTCGGCCCATTTAGCCTACTATGTGCACGAAACATCAATCATCATCATCATTGGAATGTTTTGTATTGATTTGTAACAAACATAGTGTTGAGCAGGTAAGGGATGGACTTCGATTGTAGGGCGCCCTAGAAACAAGTGGCGCCATTCGATTGAAGTGCGCCCCCCCCCCCTTAGAACGAAGGGTCGCCATGGTTGCTGACAGCTATATGATCTATATGACAAACGAGACTCCTAAATCATATTTGCAACATATTCTATGACTGGTTAGGACAAACAAACAAACATAACTTTAAGATTAACATTTTGCCTCATGTGCATGCTCAATGCAATGCATGCTATCTGCATCGTTTTCTGATATCACCAGACCGTTAAATATATATATATATATATATATATATATATATATATATATATATATATATATATATATATATATATATATATATATATATATATATACATACATACATACACACATTTATGATAATACACGCAGTTCGCAATATTCTGTATTTTAGTTTCATTCAGATATATCTACAGTCAAAATACCAGATGATTTATTTCCATTTGAGATAAATTTCGTGTAGCGGTTGATAAATCGCACTTCAAACGAAAAACGCTCTTCTATTTCTAAGGCACCAGGCGATCGAGGTCCGTCACTTACCTGTTAAATCATAAGACTGAGTCGTAGTTGCGCACCAGGTAAGGGATGGACATCAATCGTAGGACGCCCTAGAAACAAAGGGCACCCTTCATAATGTCGCTGATTTTGAAGTTTTTTTTTTCTGGTCTTGTGTCATGTATCCCCTGCGTGTAGAACACCTGTGCAAGTTCAGGATCGAATTTGTATATCCTTATAGGAGTAACTGCGGTAATTATCTAAAAAGTTAATTAAAGGCTACTTACTATATATATATATATATATATATATATATATATATATATATATATATATATATATATATATATATATTGTAACTGTTTGGTGACATCAGAAAGTGATGCAAATAGTATGCAATGCATTGAGCCTGAACATGAGGCAAAAATGTTTGCCTTAAAGTTATGCTTCTTTGTCCTATCCAGACCAACCGACACATATTGTCCATGTCAAAACAAATTTAACTCAATTTTTTTTAAAATTTTTAAGCTCTGTGACATTGAACTTGACACAATTATGAACTGTTTTGAGAAATTCTTAAATGCTTTGACTTAAAAACATTTTGATATTATTGATTATTCAGGCAAACAAAGTGATTTGTCAACTCAAGACACATTTTATAAATAAATAAATACAATTATATCAACTTTTTATAAAGGCAAATTGTCACGAGTAACTAATTTTGGAATCAATGGATCTCTATAAAAACGAATAATTACTTCCGTTAACACACTACCGCACCTATAATTACTACAAAATATGTTTTACATATGAAAATAACAATTCTCACAAATTTAATAAACTATAATTGAATCAACTAATTTATGAGATAAAATAACTTAATGAAGTATTTAGAAATTGGGGACTATTACAATAAGTCAAGAAAGTAATTTCAACGTATTTAACTTTGTTGACTTTCTTCTTAGCCTGTGCCACTTCATTTAGCCAAGTTCGAGTGAACTCTTCTCTCATTTCTTTATATGTAATGTGATCGAGATTCGTTTCCACCAGATTATTTATGTTCACAATGGTTATATGTTCTATTGGAGAGTTTCATTCTCGGTCATCTGATGTGACAAACATTGGATGTTCAGCGAAAGTGTGAACGAGCCTTCAGTACTTTGGACATCAGCTATTTCGCACATTTCCCGAAAAAGATGAAAGTTTGTTCAGCCCCTGGAGGAAAAATGTCAGCACTAGGCTAGTTGTTTTTATTGTTTCATTCAAATGATTTATCTCTGGCAGCTGCCACAGCACTATATGTGATGCATTCACACTGATTCAGTGAGAAAGCATACAGAGTGGGAGGCACGGCATACTGATGTGACATGTTTATATATGTTAATATATTGGTCAAAATTAACCCCTAGAATTTTTACTGACCCATTAGGGGAAATCGAAGATGCAGCAAGCTGTCATGCTGATTTCTTTAGGGATTTAACACAATGTGGTAAAGCCAAATATATAATATTTGCTTTATTATCAATTAGTTTTAGACAGGTTTGAGTGGTCCATAACAGAATATCAGTAATACAATGTTCTAAATTATTCAATGAAGAGGATGAATCTAACCTATTTTCAAGATCCAGTGATATATACAGCTGTGTGTCATCAGCATACGAGTGATATTTAACCCATATCGATGCGGTGTGATCACAAAACTACGAGTTTATATTGTGAAATCCAGAGGACCAAGAATTGAACCCATGGTAGACCAGATTATGTATCAAATTCAGTAGACAGGTTCAGAAGAACAAGTATTACTGGCTTACCTTGGTCAACTGACATCACAATAACATGTTTCACCCCAACCAGGGCTGTTTCATTGCTGTGACCATATTCGTTAAGGTTATTATTGATTACATATTTGTTTAGATGGAAAGCAACTAAACTTTGTATAACTTTATAAATAAATGTAGAATTTGAAACAGGTCTATAATTGTTTAGAATATTACGGTCCATAAAGGTCAACTACACAGAAGGCATTAGATACCGCCTTTGGACTAAATCAGAAATAAATAATCTTAACTACTATGAAAACCTTTCCTTTTTTTCGTTTACTGAATAAAATATATAACTGAGAGACTCTGAAAATTTAACATAACGATAATGCAACAATTAGTTCATTGCGTTACGAAAATTCAGATTGCAGTTTCAAATCTAGTTCGTGCCTGTGTTTATGGGATAATTCCCCTGATAAGTTTTCTCTCGTCATATGTATCGTGTGTGACCAAAGTTGAAACTAAATAAATCGAATCAAATCTAAAACTCTCAAGGTTAATTAAATCATATGAGCTGCATTGATTAAACATAGACTAACAATTAAAATATTTCAGGCAGCTACTAAAAAATTAGTCATTTGGCTATTATCACACTTCCTAAACTTTCAGCTTTTTATATTCATTTAATCGTCTTTTCAACCCCTGTTTCGTACCTAAAATATGACATTCATCATGTTATCTCCAGGATCCAGTCCCAAGGCATACTCTCCCATCGCTTTCTGGTGTTCATTTAAATGCTTAAATTTAATCCCTCCAATGTCTCTCACAACTTAATTTAATATTTTGTAGCATTTGGCTGTGTAGCACTCTCTTGCTTTGGCCGTTTTGCTGCTTGTGAATAATCATGTTCATGCGCACTTGTGGTAAGTTCACAGCTTCTTTTAGTGGATGTTATCAATTCTGGGTACAGTAAACAAGCTTTTTCTAAGCTTAACTCACACCATTTTGGTGTGATTTTATTGAAGTTTTTATTCTGTCTTCCCAAACACCTGTAGCAATGAATCTTTTATGCCTACATTCACTTTACGACTTGATAAAAAACAGTCATCGGGATAATTCCATTCGTTATGGAGATTGCTTTTAACGCAACATGCGTTGACGGGCATGATGAAAATGTAAAGTCTGCAATTAAAAATACACAGACTATGTCAAATTAATTAACTGTTGTGCAGTTCATTCTTACCTATCTCAGTGAACAACTTCCACCTCCAACATTTTTACTTCATATTTGCTAATAAAGAATGAAAACATAGGTAATATTGGGCATTAAATGTAGGCGGCAGAAATGGAAATATTCATCGTTGTTCGTCAGCTGAGCTACAGCAAAATCAGGACAACATGATTGTAAATACCACAGTGCGGAGACTTCAAATCAGTAATGCAATGCATTCGATCATTACATAGCGCACCTTTCCTGACCTAGAAATACCATGATTTATACCGTAATTGGACTTTGCTCTAGTTTTGACTCTCTAACATCACACAGTTACTGTCCTATTTTGACAAATCATAGAACCTGCTGTAGATATGATTTAGGAGTCTCTTTGTTTCATGCAGAGCACATAGATGTCAGCATCCATGACGAATCTTCGTTCTGAGAAGGGCGCTCTTCAACGAAGGGCGACCCTTGTTTCTAGGGCACCCTACGATTGTGGTCCGTCCCTTACCTTGTCAACGTTATGCTTGTTATAAATCAATACAAAACATGCAAAAGATAATTGCTGTTTTCCGGAAAGCTTTCTGCACGTAGTAGGTTAAATGGGACGAGCGACTTCGAAAGCGAAGTCGAAGATTAAACACCCTTCAGATATGCCCAGGCCAAAATTGGAACACGGGTGGTAGTGGTTTGTAGTTCAACATGCTACCGCTATGCCACGGAGGCGCCCCCCATTGGGAAAAAATTATGTATTTATATATATATATATATATATATATTATATATATATATATATATATATATAATATATATATATATTATAAAAAACTTTTATGAAATACAGAAAAACCTTATTAAAATTTTAAATAAATAAATTTATTCCCGGGGGAAAAAAAATTAAAAAAGAACAGATTGGAATTTTACTGATTTAATTAACTAAAAAGAGTAAAAAACATTTTTTTAAAATAGTGTAAGCTTATTCCCAGTGGTTTAAAGGACACACACACATAAAAAAACAAAATATATTATATATATTATATATATATATATATATATATATATATATATTCCCATGGCAACTTTCAGAAAAACCCATTTTTTTTCAAGACTTTAAAACATCTTTTTAATTAATATAATATTGGCAGACAGATATGGAAATATTTGAGGTGTATGCAAATACTGACAAATTTAGCTTGATTTAATATATTTAATATATGAATAATTAGATTGTACCTGCCTCGTGTTCATGCTAAAACAGAATGTAAAACATGACGTACATGTAGGATATTTCACCTATCTATTATGCAGGTAGGCAAATCTCACTAAAACCGTTTTCTAAATAATATTTATATTCGATATGAAAGCAATAGGGCTCACCTTGGAGGTAATATGGTGAAAAGAGGACAAAAAAGTAAACATTTTCGACAATAATTATTTTTGTAACCCAGACCAACCGATTGGGAACATTGTTAAAAACTTCATCCATATTTGCAAGTTTTAGAGCATGGAAAAAAGGTCTACAGTTATAGCATAAAGACTACTAAACATTAGTATTCCGAAAATACGCTCAAATGTGATACAACAAAGATGTACCACAGTTTTAACTTATTTATTATTAATAAACTAAATTAAACCTTAATCACAATATTGTTAAAATGGTCTACATGATCCATAATGGTATCCACAGTTTCTACTTGCAAACCTTCTAGTGCCCTATAGAATGTCTATCCTTTATTTCATGCTGAGGTTGATATTATGACAGGGATGTTCAGGTATTTGCAGTTATCATGAATCCCATTGCAGTTCCAAGGCCTTCAATAATCAACAGATTGTCAATGTAAGATTGAACCATCCCTATCTTACAATGAACATGTTTACACTGAACAATATGTTACATAGCTTCTTTGAATTACAACAAGTTTATTTATGCAAGATTATTACCACAAAGGAAACCATTAAATATCAGAATAAATGGCCTAGAAGTGTTGGCACTCCTTGTTTAGTTACACTTCTACTTTCTTCCTTACAGTCTGCAAACACAATGTGTCATAATGAAATGCATAAGATAACTCCATCTGCATTGCAAGAATACATTTATATCTAGAAGGAAAAAACCCATGAAATGAATTTTGATGAAACAACAATTGAGTATTATATTTTTATTATTATTTACCTGCTATGCGATGAACTATGAGTACCGGCCTGGGCTAATCGTCTGTATCCGGAAACCCGAAAAATAGCCCGAGATGGTCTATAGGTTATTTCTCCGGATACGGGTAAATAGCCCAAGCTCGACTATAGAATATTCGTCCGGATACAGACAAATAGCTCATGTTTGTCTATATCCTATTTGTCCGAATAAATATCGGGACATCGCGCACATATACACTCTTTCACAATACATATTGGTAGAGGTAAATTTACAGACGTGTGCACTTCTACTTTCTCATGAATATAGTGTTAAACTAAAGATTAAGAAAGTAAAAAGTTATTTTGCAACTATTTATTCTGGTATTTGTATCAATTACTATAATACAGCCATCTTTTATTCGCGCGTTCGACTTGCGGGCCGGCTAGTCTGTCATTTATAATTATATCACTTACACAATAAGAGCAATTTACTTGGTACATATGGGAGTAACGTATTTTATAGATGAATTATATATGTTGCTTGTATTTCTGCGGATGTCGGATTCGATTGTTCTGCTCTCTCTCTCTTCTGTATAACTGACAGAAGTTTTTCTTTCCAAAAAGCGCACGACCGACTGCCAGGTGATCCATATATGTTGTGTCCATCTCTGTTGTTTCCATATATGTTGTGTACATATATGTTGTGTACATCTCTGTTGTACCAAATGTGCGAATTTGAATTGAACTCTCGAAAGAAATTTGTCCATAAGAGTAGCCCGGACAAATAGCCTGGCCATATTTGTATCTTTAGACCAGATGCTGATGATGCTATTGATCAATGTCTGTTGTCATACACATAGTTATTTATTAACTAACATTTATTTGTAACTATGATGTCCTGTCACCTCGGTGCTTATTTGAGAACGTGCATTATATTTAGCTTCTACAATATATTCTGTAAATATGCTCATGTATATATGATAAATTACTTGTCTTTGAGACGATGAAACAATATTTGTATGTTATGGGAATTGTTTTCATAACACTCTTCAGTACATATGTGTGTGTGTGTGAAGTTTTATTTTTCTATTATAAAGATCTGGTATTCTAGTTAGCAATATTAATTATATTTATTTTGAAAACATGTTCATACATTATATAATATGTTTCGAATAAATTGCTAATTTTAAATTAATACAAATCATTATAACCAAAGCTGACAAAACATAGATATATGTTAAATTAAATATTAATCTAACGGTACTAATTAAATAGATAATTAAAAAATACAAAATACTTATAAAGTTTATGCAGTTTTATTATCATTGTTATTATTATAATTAGTAGTAGAAGTAGTAGTGGTAGTAGTAATCGTAGAAGTAGTGGTATAAGAAGTAGTAATTGATGTGGTAATATCAGCTGTATTAATAAAAGTAGTATTTGCCATTGTAGCAGTGACAGTAATAATAATAGTAAAAGTAGCCATAGTTAGATTTGTTATTGTAATTGGTAATCCAAAATTTTTGTACTTTAACTGTAAGTGTCCTTTCTGAACCATGCATCAAACTGATATTAGGAAAAACAGGTTTTGGCTCTTTTAAATGGAAATATTTAACAAACATCATTACAATCATTAGCGTGTGTATGTATGTATGTTTCTATGTATGAATGTGTGTGTGTGTTTATTTATATATCAGTCTTTTTAAAGTCGAATTATTTCCATAGATAAATATTACGAAAATAATAAACATGAACAAATTAAAATGTAGATAGTCTCTTGTTTGCTGGTTATTTCAGTTTTCCCTTTGTTTAGTTGATTTGTTCTTGTTCTGTTAGATAGAGACTTGTTTATATTTAGTAATGGACAAATAATCAATTACACATGTGGTATCTCAACTGGTAGATGTTCATATTCTGTGTTTTGTCTCTCTACTGGTCCATATCTTTGCAGATTTCCTAGATGTTCGTATTCTCGAATACTAGCGCAAGACTGAGAATGATAAAAATTATGAAACGATCGTTAAAATATAACATTAACTAAGGTGTCAGGGGTAGACGTATTTGCAATATTAGCTGCTTTTCTTTTTTGGCTTAAAAACGTACCGATGCACTTGTTGCATTTCTTCGTCCTTTGGATGGGCTATTTTGTTCAAGTCCAGTACACGAATTCGCTGAAATATATTCATAATCATTTTATAACCACCCCGACCTTTGTCATATTACGTGACTCAAATGTTTCACTTACATTTCTTTCCGTTTTGTTCTTGCTGAGGTAAGACCTTGCTGATTTCTTCATAATGAGGGCTGACATTGACATAATCTGAAGAGCTTCAAAAATATATAATAATGTGTTTTAAATCAAACAATATCATCCTTTTTATTTTTTGTTATTTTTAATTGCAGTGATATGAATATATTAGCATACCAGCACTGACTCGACTTGTACATTCCTTCTGTAATTAAATAAATTCAAATATTTGTTAGTAATAACTGTTTAAAGCAGTTTTGCTTTATGTTTTGCCAACCACTTACTTTATGATATTGTATTGTATATCAAGAATAAAACAATTAAATGCCTACTTTAAGGCTGATTCATTCATTCTAACGTTCCATTAAACAAAAGGAAGTAATTGTTTCTAAATAAAAATATGAGATGTTTCGTTATTTCATTCTCTAAATCTAAGCATACACACAAGCACGCAGAGGCAAACACACAAACGCATACTGACACAAAGTCAAACAGAAACACTAACACAGACACCTGATCATAGACACGTCCGTACCCCTCCTTCCCCCTATAAAATATATATATATATATATATATATGTACACACACACACTTATATATATATATATATCAGTGTATGTATGTGTATGTGTGCGTATGTGTTAGTATGAAATGCTTATGGCATCTTATTTGACGTAGCACCGTTCAGCGCCTTTTAAATAACTCCTGCTAGAAAGCGCATATATCTATATATATATATATATATATATATAGAAAGAGAGAGAGAGAGAGAGAGATACACACAACACTGAGTCACATCCGCTTTGACTTAATGCTGTTTTTTTTACTATACAGACCATGTTATAGCATTAATTCAGTCAATTTGACCTAATGCCTAGCACCTCCGTGTGACATAATAAGATCGATTTGGAATTAAATACTTTTGTCAGAATTGTTAAATTACTTCTCAAGAACATAATGCCCAATGATTTTATCGGATTTAATGTGTTTTAATTGAGTAATTACATGGTATAGATACATGTCGTATATCTCTATGTCGTAAATATTCAAAACCATTTTACATAGTACTCTCTGCGTATATTTGTTTGATAATCACCGATTTTCATCAGTGGTTATCGCTAGTCACGTTGGTGTCGATATTGTGTGGTTATTATGCGGAAACTGAAATATATGTTTTTTAGTCTTTTTACATAGCCGTGTTTGAGAATGAATAATCTTGCTTGTTGCTTGTACTTTTATGTTCCTCCTTTCGTAGGAGAACTGCAGCAGGCCCATTATGTACTCCTCCCCGCCGCTCAACCTGGAGCAGTACGGAAATATTGAGCCGAAATAACCCGAGAGTGGTCACTGCCAGAGTGTTTTACGTTCTCAGGTGTTCCTTTACATCCCCGCTTTAAGCCAGGAATATGTCAGATACAGATTTCTGTATTAGAAGCTGCGAACGTTTTGCTCCGTCACAAAGAAACGTCTCCCCTCAAGACGGCTGATTTGACCTGAACATTGCCCCCGTTTAATTTATATTTCAATTTCGTCGATTGTGTTCTGCTATTATCGTCCGTTTCCGTTTCAGAGTACCGCCCTACCGGTACAGATTAGACCGAGTTTGACTTTGACTATAGATTACTACAACCTGTCTTTTACACAACAGTTACGAACTTTACTAGACCATGTTCCGCGCCCTGGGTAGAGTTCGTGAACATGACACTGAGTGCCTGGCGTAGTTTGTGCTCAGTTACTGTTGCACACACACATCAACTGATCAATATATATTACCCTCATTATACGGATGCTACACAAATATGTCTTACTGTGTGCAAAGGTAACTCGGGGTGTGAACTCTATATGCTTGTATAACAGGGCCCGGAACATGATCTGGCAGTAACCCCTGGTAACACTGCAGTGCACTAACAATCAATAGCTGGTTATTATAGCGTGAGGAACACAGTTGATCTCGGCCCACTAATTACTATATTGAAGTTAAATCTAGTAATATAGAAAGGTGATTGCAACCCACTGAAGTCTTAAATTGCATGCTGATAAATCATTATGTGAACAATAAAAAAACTGTTAACGTTTTGTTAAGCCGACTAAGTATCTAACGAATTTGCAAATGACAATTAAAAAATTAAGTTATTTTCCGCTGCTGTGATCAAGAATCTGTTAACAGTAGTTAAATCAAATCAAAAACATTTTATTTCACACAAGAATCAAAATAGTATAATTTGAGGATTCAAACTATGAGTATCAATTCTCCATTTGCATTGCTGTTATCATTGGACAAATATGTATTTATTTATTTTATTCATCCTTTGTTACCGGAGAAAATGCATTAAAACACAAGTACAAACAGAACTTATAGTTATAATACAAATCATTTATCAGTACAAATCTCATATCATCACTAATATATTGATGTAAAATATATATTTAACCATATACACATAAAACAGCATGATACATATGAAGTTTATAAGAATAAAATCTGGGCCGAGATCGATGGGATGAAATCGTTAAGGGACACGATTGTCGGCTTCTACCTCAAGACTCTGACAGATATTCCTTTTGATATTTTTGGCTGGGCTCTATCCTAGGCCATTACTTTAGACTAATTATGATATCAGTATTCAAATGAAGGTCATCACATGTTGCCATTCAGTACCATACTTTGATATAATGAAATTTTGTACGACCAGCCATTGATGAAAGTTAACAAATCAGATAATAAACATGATTGTTACATACATTGTGATAAATAATGTTTTTAAATGTTTGAAGTAAGATATTTTCATGTCGGCCAATGCCTAAATAACCTGTCAACAACTAAATCCGACCAGTATCATGCCCACTTATACTTGCAGTTACAGTTTTAATTATTTGTGTTCTCTTAGCTAATAGCAGGCGGGAGAATGTCAAAATATTTCATATAATTGATGAACACTAAAGTAACATTTTCTTGTTCCAGTGAGTCATTAAGATTAATATGATATACAGTATATGTCTTATTTGTATTACTGTTTGGAGAAACATACTAGTTACCTGAACCCATGTCAGAGAAGAGTTTTTTTAAATACATATAGTGTTTAGTTCCAAATTACAGGGCTGCAGGGCATATATAATAAGAATGGCCTGGACATGTGGAAAGCAACTAATTATTTCTTTATCTGATGCACAAATTCAAGATAATTATGCAATCTTACAAAAACAATAACTGAATCCAGAAATACTAGATGTAGGCAAACATGCCCAATGAGGTACAGTATATGGCCACTGTAGACTATACAATTTCATTGGATTACTTACAAAACTAAACTCCATCATAAAATACAAATGTTTTAAACCATAAAACGTATTCTTGATTTCAGTTGAGAGCAAGTGTGGCTACATAGGCTGAGGTACTTATCATTTTCTATTAGAACAAATCACTAGACGACCATGGCGAAAGTGATACCAATAGTACCAGTAATGATGAAGACATTAATGAAAAGAGGGTAAAAGTGGTTAGTATCATAGTCAAATGAAACAATGTACATATACAGTGGTCCCTGCCTTTTAAGACCCCTCCAATCAGATGATATATATCTGTTAATGACACTTCCGAAAAACGTTTAGCTCTGATACATTAAAATATCCTTGTGATGAAAGGACACCTGCTATTTAAGGATACTTTTGCTTGGATTTGGAAGTGTCCTTAAAAGGCAGGTACCTATTGTATCTAGTACTAGTAGGAAATTAATTGGCATGGAATGAACACAGTGGCATATTGACAACTGATGACTCGATTTCTCGGATACAAAGTGATATGTTAAATTATGAATTCCCCAAAAGAACATTTCCTCCAAGACAGTGTAAAGTTGATTTACATGGAGTGCAAAATTAAAATAGATGCCCAATAAATAATGACTAATATGTATACAAGTTGTATGACATTGTAAGCATATACACCAATATTATTTGAGGAAGTTGACTATAAATTATAACACTGCAAAATGAAAAAAATATATGTTCCTGGAGTTGAACATTAATATAATTATTTCCATGTGTGACACAACACGAATTTGATAAATGATGCATTATGTTCAGGAAAGATCATACAACAAGTGGTTGCCAATGGAAACCGAGCTAGTGGAAAAGCATGTTGTCCATTTTTGAATGGATCAAAAGCAATGTCTACCCCAGTAAGTAGATTCAAACTATATGTCATTAGGTATCTGTGGTGATCATGTAATCATTGGTTTTGCTAAATATGTATGTTCCTCAATTAATGGGGACCAAGGATGATAATTGGTGTATTAAGACCATAATAATATTTAAGCTACACTGTTGATATATGTATGTGAATTAGGCGTATATGGTTGATTATATTTGTATTGGATGTAGGTGAAAATATGATTATTTTAGTAGATTTTCAAACGTTTACATCATATTTCACTTTTGGTGTTTCACTAATCATATGGTCTACCTTGGATGCTATTGCTGGCTGAACTGCATCTAAAATATTTAGGGCAGTAGTTGATTTACCCAAAAGGCTCTTGCTGGATTCAGATAATGGATACAATGTCATTTTATAAAACAATTTATATACAGGTAATAAATAGTTACTTTTTTTATAAATCGCCTTCATTCAACTATTTATCTTGCAGGAAAACAAGAGCTGGAAGATTTTTTGAATAGGACACAAATGAACATGACTTGCCAACAGCTAAAAATAGTTAATGAGAAGCAGAAGCTTCAAAGAAAATTTAAGAACATATCTGGCGATTAAGTTTGTCATGTGTGGAAGCTGTGGTACATTTAGTTCATCCAACTATATGACAGCAGAGCTTATACAATATCAACTGATTTCTACAAATTATTGTTATAGATATTCGATAGTTGTCATTGTTTTCTGAAGTTACAATATTACTCTTGTATATGTGAAGATGATAATTGAGCACATGTTGAGCATGTTTTATTTGTTTAAATAACTCATTTCTATTTGCTATATGGTGTTCAGATAAAATGCTGTGTGGCAACTGTCCATAGAAAATGTTGTAAATATGCTATGTGTATATTTTTGAGGATCAATTTGTGCTAGTATATGTGAATGCAGAAGATACTGATTACACATATATGACTTAGTTAAGGGTATGACATTTGGTATGTGACTATGCACTCCTATGTGAAAGCCTTATGGCATTATGCACCATTTCCTCTATTAAAGTGGAAATGTTTCTCTGATGACATCATCAGGTAGGGATAACTTTAGTGGATATGATGCATTAGGAAATCCTCGTAATTACCTTAAATACAAGATTCCAATTGGTGCATTTGAGTGGTGAGCGTTCGGAGCGACAATAACAAAAATGGCCATATTGACACCTTTAGAAATGTGTTGTTGCATATTTGTTTTGTTTTACATGCATATTTACATGGATGTGCAATACCAGATAAACTTTCAGGACACAGATGCCCCAAATAGTAATTAAATTGCACACTAGTGAAACTAAACAACCATTTACCAATATTCTTTCTTGCTGCCATCATTGTAAATTACATGTAGCTGTGAAGGTGAAGGTAACTAACTCGGGTACCGAACATCTTTTCTTCGAGTTCACGACTTGTAAACAACATTTGAAAGTAGTTCCAAACAGTATTTGCACTGGGAATCTGGTATTTACGATAATTACGAGGGGTTTCGAATGCAACATTATTACCTTTGCTAGATGGAATGTTCAAAACATGCCAAAATGTCAACGCTGATCAAAAACTTAAATTGCAGAAGCTTTATAACAGCTTTGTTAGCAAATGGCCTCTTAGTATATATGTACTATAATATTCAACAAAATAAATCTGATGTTTTGGAAAACATTACACTTGTCCTGAGAGCACCCTGTTTTGGTTATGAAAAAATGGCAATAATTGATTAGCATTGAAACTCATTTGTTTGTGATTGTGTTTGGCATACCACATCATTGACCCAGTGCTCCATTGCTGTGAGTTTTCCGCAGACGTTTAATACAGCATAACTTTGCCAGATATTAATAGATTGCTACACAATTACATGTGGTGATATTTGAGTATAATCCCTATATTGGCCAGTGGTATGCCTGTCTCAGCTCAAAGGTCAAGGTCCGCACCAGCATACGAAACACATATTGGTCATAACTTTTGAAAGTTATTAAGATTCATCCACACTCGATAGATGGTGCTACCTGTGTATTTAAGTCATTATATGCACGAGTGTGCATAGGATATCTTAATTTAGTGAAACCCTATAATACTATACATTACAAAATAATACAATTAATGTGTCCGTGGGTGGGGTAATATGCGATTTTATATATCGAATTTTCTTACAATATATATTTACGACCAAAAAATTGAAGTGAAAAATATTTCAAAATTTGTGATTAACAATTAATCATTGGCAACAAGCCACTTTAATATGTTTATTTCAAAAAACTATAATTTTTCATCTTAATGGCGTAATGTTACATGTTCAATATACATTTTCTTCAATGAAATACTGGTACATAATATATCTGACTTAATGCCAAATAAGTCAATTGCACTGAGTCAGATATTTTTCGTATATTTGTAGAAATTGATTTGTTTGCTGATATGAAGCAAATGTGAGTGAGAATGACATAAAAAGAAACTATTATTAAAATGAGATTTACAAAATAATGACCACAAAAATATATATCCTTGATATATGTTCCCTTTGACTTAATGCCATGACTTTGACCTAATGCCGTGGATTTGACTTAATGAGGTTTGTATATATATATATATATATATATTATGTGTGTGTGTATGTGTGTGTGTATTGATGAACGCATTTATACGCTAACGCGCGCACCAAATATGGTTAGCACAAGAACGGTATATTCGGATGATACCAGTGTTAAATTACCTCATAAAACTGAAGTAAATTAAATGAAACAGGTGAAATATAAAATTACCTGTCCCAGTTTTCTCTCGGTTATGGTTAATAACTGAATTCATTGCAATTTCTGCATATTCCGTCTCCAGTTGTCCGTCATCAGTGTCACTGCAAACATATATACAAATTATAGTAACATATACAAAAACAGTAAGTAAAACATAATAGACTGATATAACATGACTGTAGTGTGATTAAACAATACTTTGGTTTCTGAATGAACAACGGTTCCTACCTTTGTTTATCACAGGCTACTGCAATATATATAAAAAACATTAACACATCACTCAAGAATATGCCAGTACAAATTTGACAAACACACAAACACTAGAAATCAAATTAAGCCAACACTCCAACAAAACACAGAAAATAACATTAAACATGTTTTGCGTTTTTGTCATCTATGTCTATTTTAAAACCATATTTGACATCATAAGTATCAAATAATTGTGAAATGTTCACACATATACACACATATATACAAACAAACACGAACACATGCAAAGAAAAACACGAGCGCGCATACATGCCAACATGCATAAATGAATACACACACAGAAAGCACATATATACACACATACCGGCATAAGTGCTACATAAAACACACACATTTATGCGTATTATGCATATTGAAATAGATATGGATACTAAATGCCAATTATTATTATTTATATTTACTTTCAGGAAGTATTCCTCTTTTCCACAATATGATGAATGTAACGACTACGACGACAGACAAGAACACACCAATGACTTCACCCACTATGACACCAATATTAGCTGTTTATAAGAATTGAAACACACATGAAAATAAATCATCTAGTCATTCGGCCATGCATCAGCCCTCTAGTCAGTCCGTACGGCATTCCCTGTATCCGTCCATCCATCCACCCGTCCATCATCAATCCATCCGTACGTTCGTCAGCCTATCCATCCATCCACCCCTCATCCATCCATCCATCCCTAAATCCATACATCCAACTATCCATTCATTCAAGCATGTATCTATCCATTTATTCATCTATCTAGGTATCTTTCAATCCATTCATCTATTCACAGTAATAACTATTTAACCAACAACGTAACCAGCTCCATAGTCCAAGAAATAGGCAAATCAAACGAAATATGATCCGATAACCATGAAACTCATTTCTATAACATAGACTATCAATTTGTCCAATTATATCTTATTCGCTTACCTCCAGCCATATCAACAGTAATGATATTAGCATCCTGGTACAGCAAATGTTCTCCATCAAGCATCCAGAAGGAAAAAATAAATTCTGTGGCTTCTGAATCTGCTAATGGTACATCAACGGAAAAGTCGTGTGCATCTGTAATCCTTGGACGACTTCAAATGTAGTTTAGCTGGTACTGTGATAGTAGCTTTATCACAGATATCAGTGTCCATAACACAGTTCTCTTCTAGGATATGAGTCAGAGGACCATATATTATAAAGTGTATCTGAGCTCTACCTTCGGTGATTGAGATTTCCGGATTTATAACGAAGACGGCTTTTACTGGAAATATAAATTAAAAACAACAAAATAAAGGAGCAAGTGATTTCTTAGTCAAACTTCTCTGTTGATAAAGCATAAGAGATATAACATTTCTAGGGAAAAGATCCGAAATGACCATATTATTAATATATTATTAAACATTTAGTAGTTGCAGTGAACACCAATATTTCATCGATAATGTATGTGTTGAGACATTGAAGTGTATCTGGGATATAAACCTAACGTCCTAAATCTGGCCATTTCTCCATAAACTGTTGAACCTCCTTGAAAGTCATTTTCAGCTTTAATCCTAATATTGTATGTGTTATTTGACTGGACAGTAGTATCGTCCTTTAATGTATACACAACTATATCCCCTTTATTGACTTCAGGTTCAGTGACTACTTTGGTTGCATGCTCCATGTCATTTCCTTCTGCCCTATATAGTACGGTAAATCGTTGCTCTAGCCTCCATTAAACCCAGCTGTCCATTTAATTTGGATGCTAACAGCTGTTATGTCCATTAGACGAGGTGCTGATGGTGGTTCAGGTGGACCTTTAATTGAAATCACAATTAGCTAAGTATCAAATAAGGAAATTGACCACGTAAGTTAAAGAAAGTAAACATTCGATTTGATATATTACAAATACAAAACCAACGCGCTTACCTTCTGGCACAATACGTAGTGTAACCGGTGTCATGTTTCCATAGTTATTACCAGCCACAAGACTGTAGTAACCATAGTTAATAGTTTGAGCGTAAGTAAGTATCAGCTTTACTACTATTGTAAGACGCCCTACTCCAGTATGTACAGAAACGTTAACATTATCTGGCAGATTGTCATGTATGGTTCCATTATAATCTACAAATGACCAGCTTTGTGTAGTTATTAATGGATTAGGATTACTCAATACACCAACTTCTAATGTGTATTTATCACCGAGGTGATCACCTTGAATTCCACATTCTGGAAATTGATAAGATTTACGAGGTGCACCTATGAATAGAATATAATATAATAGAATATAAATATTGTTTCCAACATCAACAATACAGAATATATATATATATATATATATATATATATATATATATATATATATATAAAAAAGCTACATGTAATTGTAAAATAGATGTGGAACGCTGGTGGACCAGTGCAGCTATAAGCTGTCTTCCCACTCCCCATATACATAATAGTGAGGTTATGTGTGTGCATGTATCACCATCAGCTGGCAACTTAGACATAAAAAAGGAAAACAAATATTAGTATATATATATATATATATATATATATATATATATATATATATATATATATATATAGTAAGAGCTTTAACAGGATCAAAAACACCAAAAAACATTACAGAAAATTACAGAAAAAGCATAAGATAAAATAATAAGCAACTATAGAAATATTATTTGTTTGCATTCAAAATTTGGCTAGAATAAAAAAAAATTAAATTATAAATGAAGCGAAATAACTTACACTTAATATCAATGTAAGAGGTCTTTTCATTACTTAATCGTCATTCGGTATATCATTCTTAGCTGTAAACATATATTCTCCTGTATCCAGACAATGAACACGCAAAGACTGATATTTTGCTTTGTTTGCACTATTCCACGTAAATAGCGTGTTGTTGTCCGTCATGTTATATAGATTAATATCAGAGATAGGATTGCTAGTCACATTACAACTGAATGTCACGTTATCTTTCTCGACAATCTCAGAACTGTTGGAAGTGTACATCGATATTGAATGTGAAACTGAAATGCAATGCATTTTAATACATATATTTTAATCTTTATTTAATTGCGCCGTATTTTAATATGTTACAAACAATGCAATTTAAACATTGACTACTTCGAATCAGAAAATGTTTTAGGTAAATACAGTTACTGGCAACACACTTACATCTAAGTTTCAAGGTAAATGTTTTATTCCTCTCTCATATTTGTTATAAGCTTTACAAGAATAACTACCGGCATCATATCGGTCAGGTTTATTGAGGTCTAGTAACGGTGTATAAGATACGATAACACCATTAGTGTTATTGATCCAGATATAACTACAGTCTGGATTACAATCCGCACTACATGTTCTATTTACAAATAAGGTGTCTTCGATTACGTCATCTATATCTGTTGTATCTCCTGGTCCAATAAACGTCAAGGACCATGGCCAGTCTATGGAGAAGAGGACATAAGTTGGAATTGTATAACATAGATAAAATTGGCTACTAATTTTGGGTTAGTCAATTTCCACCATATGTACTTACAAATTGATATCTAGAAGCAATCATGGAAATTTATTTATTCTTTATTCATCAATTTAATAGAATTAAACAATAAAATAAGAACAATTAAATTACATTGTTGTAGGTTTCATTTGTTAAAAACTTACAAAGAATATTAATTTCTACCATCTGTGACAGTGTCTGCCCTAAATAATTAGCAGCATTACAAGAATAATTGCCGCTGTTGGATTTATTTTATCTTCTTCCGTTTTCTTCCAGGAAATATTACTGGTTGTTATTATATATGGTTTGTTATTATTCTCACTTGTTGAAATATTCAGGACAGTAGTATCAGGTATACCAGTCCCTGGATAAAGCCATCTGATAGTTGCCGCAGGTTTTGCTTTAAAACTACATGTTACGTTCAAACTCTCAGTAACAAGGATGGCAACGTATTGAGGATATTCATAAACAGAGGGCAATGCTAATAAATAAATAATTAATACACTTGTGAAGGAGAGTGAAAACAAAAATGAGAGAAAGAGAAATATATACCAAAACAGACACACACACACATATACAAAGACACACATTCACTCTCTCACTCACATAAACATCTAAACTAACCATTAACTATTATTGTGCGTTCAGCAGCAGTACAATTTCCTATCATGTTGCCTATGTTACATTTCCATTTACCATCATGCAGAGTAGCTTTAAGGATGTCATTGTCTATTATTATTGTATTCTGAGAATAATATCTCCATTCTGTTGTAGAAGGCTCCATCCAGTAATACAAATAAACATCAGGGTTGCCATCCTCATCAATAGGTAGCACACAAGTGAAATGTATTCCATCATTCTCTTCTGTTACCCTTGTACCGTTTGATGTAAGTAAAATATTACCTGGGGGATCTTAAGCAGAAGAAAATAACAAAAGATTACAACTGTTACAAGAGTAAACAGTAACAACATGAACACACAAAATTAAAATATTTTAATAATAAATGATCAGTGTTTAACTTACAAAGTACATTTATGGTGAAACTACTTATTGTGCTTAATCCCTCACTAGTTCCACTTTCTCTTGGTAAACAAGTAATCAGTCTTCCATGATGCTGTCTATTCAGTGGTCCTAGAGTAATATTACTTCCTGTTCCATTGTGTATACCAAACCAGTAATATTCCATCTGAGATAGATATCTGTACTCAGGTGGTAAAGACTGTGACTCAGACTGACAAGATAATATCATGGATGAGTTCTCTTCCACTGGTCCAATACCGGTAATAAGTGTGCTGTCTTGTATATATATATATATATATATATATATATATATATATATATATATATATATATATATATATATTAAGGGCTGATTCACAAGTAACACCTGCATTTTGTGTCATAATATTATCAAGTCTGGAATTTACATGGTGAATGAAGTAATTCGTTATTATGTTTTATGGAGCTATCGCTATATTATTTATTATTATCGCTAAATTATTCATTATTATCATTGCATTATTGATTTATGAACAATTACATGTATTATATTAGAATTGCAATTATTATCATAGGGCTTAATTATTCACTGGAAATGTATACTGAGAAACTTACGATATACATAAAGCAATGCGTTGCAGTTATTGATCTTTGAAGAATCCGAAATATCGTATCGTAAGTCGAAAAAATATATGCTGGCGTTTTCTACAGATATCCTTTCCAAAGTAAAAACAACACGATCATGTTGATCAACACATGACAGGTTTGGGTCCCATGTAACGCGATTACAGCTAAAGATGGTATATGTTAGAATAGGTGTTGTTGCTAAGTTAGCTTTATGAATTTCCATGAGCGAAAAACCAACTGATAGGTCAAACGGCTGAGATAAGTTCCAGAGGAAGGTAGCTTCTTTTGTTTCCTCTCTCATGACTACGCCTGGTGTTCCAGTAAAATTGGCATTTTCTGCAGAAATCGAATATTAAAATTATTCTTAAAGGATATACATTTTAATAAGTTTAATTAATTAATATGAATCCATGCTTTCCTGGTATACATATAATGCGTACACAATCTAACTATTTCAGTGAACTTGATGACTGATACTTTCATAATCTATAGATGTCCATGGAACCACATTAAAATATTAAAATTGTAATCAATTACATTTCTACATGAAGGTATAAACAAACGGATAAACAAAAGAAAATAGATATGTATCACTCACTAATGGTTTATGGGGGGAATTAGCATGGTAGGAAATTCGTTCTGAAGAAAACGTTAGGTGGGTTGGCAATATATAGGGGTGACAATAAGTGAGGGACTGATATATATATATATATATATATATATATATATATATATATATATATATATATATATATATATATATATATATATATAGAAAGATAGATAGAGAGAGAGGGGGTCAGTGACTCACGTGCTGTCCAATCAGCAAAATGAAACTGAGTTCATTAGAATATCTGAAATAAATGTCTACATATACTGATGGATCATTGATGACAAGGTTAATATAGTAGGTAATGTATATATATATATATAATATAATATATATATATATATATATATATATATATATATATTATACTTCCTGGTATTTGTTCATCACTGTAAACTGTCCATTCGGGATAAAGACTATTCTTAAATTATTTCATTTATCCTCCGGTATTCCGCAATTAAGCCTAGTAGTGTACACTACGAGTTAATATATATATATATATATATAATATATATATATATATATATATATATATATATATATATACATACATACATACATACATTTGCAGTCATCGCACCTTGTTTACTTAGTAAGTATTATTTTACATTACTGTTCATCAAAACATAATTTGTTTATCATATAGCATGTGTTTATCTCTAATAGTCATTACGCAATAGGGACAGGGGTTAAAGTCCATGCTCATGCTTAGGAGTTTATTATGTTTTTATCTTCGATAAACATCAAGGTCAAGTTCATTACAATATATTTATTATCATGTGTACGAATGAACAAGACGGTTATTTGCGTTTAAAATGAAATTTGTTTGGTGGAAAAAAGGAGTTACATTCAAGGCGTTTGACCTTTTATTCGCCACTGTTCAGTATATATATAAATTATACTTAGACATATAATGATATATATATATATATAATATATATATATATATATATATATATATATATATATATATATATAAATATCACATGTGTATCCTTATTAATACTATAATAACATATTTCAACTCTCATATTTTGTAATAACAGGGTTATCTGAACTCCAATGTAACTATGAAGATGACCTGAAATTCCAGTACATTCCAAGAGGATTTTAACCGTATACAAGTCACTTTTTGTATGCGTGTACTTGGCAAACACCTACCGCACAAAAATACACTTGATCTATTTATTCATAACACAATGAATCATTGGCTATAGCAGCTCAAGTTGGCTACTTACATACGATGAAGTGTATCGTGATGTTCAGGGTAATACATTAAAACAAATTTGAATATTATTTAATAAAAGAAAATTGGCAAATGCAATGCATATGAATAGTAACACTGTTAATATAAATAGGTGTATAAGGACATTGAACAAATGCTGATATAATTGGAAGCATATATGTGTATACATCACCTTGATCTATACAGGCACATTTTATAATTTCGTGACTGATCATTATGTTTGGGTCAAATTGTTGACTTAGTGATTGGGAGATTGTTTACTAAAATAGTCCAAAAATAATTAATATCAGCGTCTATCTAAAGTCCTATTATTCTTTCTAACGTATTTATCTTTGTTCAAAAGTTAACATTCAAAATACGTTTACATACTTTTCTAATTTCTCATGAATTAACTGTTCATTAGTTTGTGATTATATTGAAAATATCTTATATAAATATATATATTACTTTTATTCTTTGTAAAAAGTAATATAGGTGTGGCAGCGAATATATCATTTCAGAGATTTTTAGCATTGTTGATCTGCCCGATTTTTTTAATCGGTCGACTCTTGTGTATATCGAGGGCAAGCAATAGTGTTTTCGTGTTAGGAATCAGTTGATTTTTTAAAGATCCGATAAATGTTTGTATACTGATTAGCTACACCCACATTAATTACAATTAGTGAGCTGATTAGGTAATTAGTTATTTGGACAGTTAAATATGTTTTCGAAACTGAAGTGTTGATATTATCTTTTAAATGTGATGTAGTCACACATTATCAAACACTATGTCTCAATATGTTTTATAAGGATCGGAATATACATTACGTATGTACTCATACTCTTAATTTCAAATACGAAAGGTAGTTTCGCTGCTATCACTTCAGGAGAACTTAAATCTCACAACGGCTTGGAAATCGATCATCCAGCCAGTTCCATTAACTACAAATAATGATATGAAATTTAAGGAAACCAAAAGTACTATTTTGATAATGTGTAGAATTGTTTTCATAATAAAATCCGTTTGCATGCAATAGGCAGGATGTTCTCACAGTGTAATGATAGCACACGATAAATGGTTAGTTTGTGTCATGTTTCGAGTGTAATTTTGACATCACATATATACTGCGTTTAATTCCTAATTGATTAACTTCCTGCAAGATATCCAGGGCTAATCACTTGGTTTTGAAATCAAGCAAGTAAGAAACAAACGTTGCAACCCTGAATAGAAGAAAGGCAGCAATTTCTAGAGAGAATCCCTACTCTGGTGAAAATACAGCTAATTCATCTGCCGAAAAACTCAATGAAGGCGTAGAAAACTGTACAACATAATATATTTAAAACAAACAACAAGGAGAATAAACAAAATTCTGCACGTCCTAGTCCGCAAACAAATTGACAAATGTTTTTGGAAACCGCCCTTCAAAAGAACACGTGTGCATATATTTTGAAACCCAGCCAGTATATAGGCAACTGGAAGCCTCTACAACATTTATTTTTATTTTTCGTGATATTGCGAACTTCGGTCTCCAGATGCCAGGCGCAAGCATTTTGCAACCCTTCTTCCGACAGGAAGACGGCTCTTTACGCTGTAAGCGAATGAACGCGTGCACCAGCCTCCCGTCCACATATTGCTTGGCTTCATGAACCATATGCCGCACCTGCATAAAGTTTGCAGAAAGTTGCGTCGGAATGTCTGGATTTATTGGATTTGGTCCAAGGACAGTTATAATCTAAGTCGCATTATTTATCGTGTAAGCCCTACATCGTTAACGGGACACCTAACTATATGGTATTCATTTGCTATCTATTACCACAAATATGCTAAATACGAGTGATAGTCTCTGGCGAGATAATTTCATGACTTCGGCTAACAGTTAATAATTTAATAAATGAATGCATGGTAATTTCTATAGGGACTCCACAAAGATCTAGTTTCGATAAGTTTGCATTCATTATATTTTATAATGAAGTATAGTCCCTAGTGAAAAGTCTTTGGTTCATTTAGAACTAAGCCGATTTTAATAATGTATCATTTACTAGTGATGCCACACATTAAGTTGAGTAAAATGATAAATATTTGTACTGTGATGATTGGATTGTTCGAAACGAATCGGATGAAGGTTAACCAAGATATTTCTAACTATGTTCTTCAATAAATGTGATATATGCCAAAACGAATATATTACTGTAGGGCATCATACAATAAATCACAAAGCAACTGTTAAAGTGTTGGGAGGTTATATCGATTCACAATTACATTTAATAACTACATTACTGAATTATCCAAAAAGCTGGGTATAAGTTCAATGTGCTAGCACGATTAACAAAGACAACAGGAACTAAGATAAAATAGTATTATTTCATTTATTTTAACTTATTTTAATTACTGTACTTGGTAGTGCACTTCAGTCATATCAGAAATTCATGTTGACTAATTCCAAAATATATACTTATACTTATTATATATATATATATATATATATATTTATATATATATATATATATATATATATATATATATATATATATATATATATATAATCGAAATCTGTATGACCAGTTAAAAAATAGGCTAAGCACTACATTCATGTACATTCAACATTTAAGGAAACTTATAGTAGACATATATAAAATTGTTCATTCATATTTAATTAATATACTTAAATTAAAAGCATCTGCACAGATAACGTGTAATTCGCATGTACTTAATACTCCAACTTACAATAGTCAACGGTATGGACTATGCTATTTACAATAACAAAGCCTCAGGCTCTGAAAGCACTGTGAATCCTCATAGAATATGTTTATCTTGGTCAGGCCCAATGTGCAGTAACAGTGGTCAAAGTGTAAAGTGCAAATTCAGTATGTCATGTATTTGATGAATATTATGATTATCTTCAACATTTTGGGGTTTTGTAAATTGTTTCCAAGATTGTTGCTGTGAAAAATATGAATGTATCTATTCATTTTATGAATGAAAAATCTGATGTCATTGGATATTTGTGGACCAGTCATCTATTCTATCATACATATATACTCGATTTGCGACATGGTGAAATATAATTGTCGTTTATCTAGACATACCTGTTTGGGTGCTCTTTGTTTACTGACAGATACAGCGGAATGACTAACCTAAGACAAAATAGCAATAGTAATTTAATATAATTTAACTTCACTAGGTATTTGGAGTTGGCTATGAACCAAGTATACGAAACTAGAGAACATATATCGTTAATACGATACAGGTGAAGGTGGTTTATTTAGGACATTCGGTACTTTCAGTACAGAACAACGCGAATACTTTGTTGAGTCGTAATAAACTTTATTCCGGCGGTTTATAATTTAAGAGCGTTAATGTACATGTTGAGTTCAGTATTTTAGACACATAGTTATATAATACTAAAATCAACAACGGTATCATAGGCATGATAAGTTGTTCAACACCACGAAAACCGGGGTTGTAATTAATCATATCATTTGGTTAAGTCACATGGTTGTCTCGTCACTTAGCTGAGATGCAATAGCTCCTTCGTCAAGTGGTCGGTTGTTTGTCAATTGATCCTTCAGTTATTGGATCTTGGTGGTGATATTAATGTACTCCTTTTTCTCAGCCGGAGCTCTTCAGTGCCATTTCAGCAGCTTCACCTTCACCTCGTTATCGGACATTTCCCTCTTAAGACGTTGGACCACCTAGAATGTGATTAAATGGATCTTCTGTGTTAGTCTGTTCAACCTGTGATGCCACTCCTCCAATTTACAATGTCACTCGGTGCAGGCATGTGTCGCCTCCCTTCATGTGGGTACACTCGTCCTGGAGATTATGCTCGTGTGAAGTATGCGGTTCTTCATGGCAGTAAAAGGCGATATCCTAGAAGTCCGTCTGGAATTCGAACAACAATGCGTGATGAGAACACATCTACTACAAATAAATGGCTAATTCTTTATTGTCGTACATACTGTTTAGCAGTAGAATTCCTTGTAGTCATGCTTAATGGCTTAGTATTTTATGCTTACCTTAAATAGCAATGGACAAATTAGTAAATTCTCTGATGTTATGTTTTCAGAATCAGAACTATCAGCAAATGGTACATTTATTTTACTAACTAAGTTATGTACAACGAAATATATATCTAGTATTATTTAATATTTATCACAAATATCCAATTCTATAAGAAAAACAAAGGTTTAAATTTTGGTAACCCAAAATTGAACAAGGGTTAAAATTTTTAAGAAGAAAGTTTTAGTTATTTGACAAAGTTTGTGATATTTTTAAGAAATTAAAAATTAGCATTACCTTTATATTTTTATTATTTACTATAGCATACGAGTAAAGCATGTTGTAGCACTGCTAGTAACAGACGACTCATATACTACATTCTATATATAATAAATGCGTGATTTTTGCTTAACATAAATGCAACGTTTTGATATTATGAAATGCCTGAACAAGGATTAATTATCTCCAAACCCAATAATATGTCAGGTGATCATCAGGCAGTTTCAAATTCTAAAGAGAAAGATATTTCGCTTGATATATTGCACTGCTTGTTGACTTGAGGGTATGAGTTGCTCAAAAACAAAGCCACTATTCTCGGGGTTTTCTGCTCCATTAATAATGTCGTTTGAATAGTAGAATGGTTACGCAATTAAGTCGACGACTTTAAGTCAAGTATGTGTGATATATATATATATATATATATATATATATATATATATATATATATATATATATATATATATATATATATGTTACAGTTAATATGTTAATCAGGTAATATGATATTACGGAAAGTTTTCAGAATACATATTACAATATCAGGTAATATATAAAGTCTAACCTAGACATAAAGGGTAAGAGGTCTATGTATCATTATATATCAGATGCCATATGTAAAAAAATCATAATCTACTTGTCGGAATCTGGGAATAGGCTTAAAATGCTGGTGTGGGAACCATAGCCCTTAAATCAAATTTTCGGATAACCTGTAGACGGTCTGTTTAGAGTTTTGTTATGTTCTGCACCTGTGTCTCTCAATATGTATCCTAACACACACACACACACACACACACACACACACACACACACACACACACACACACACACACACACATACACACATATATATATATATATATATATATATATATATATATATATATATATACATACACATACACATACACGCACGCACCACACACTCACATACATATGCACACACACATACGCATAATCACACACACACACACATACATACACATACACACGCACACACACAAACACAGGAATTGCCTAAACCGCAGCGAGTGACAAGGTCAACACGTAAGACTACCAACCTTACAGAGATACATTTAAACCAACCGTCGTTAAAGCGTTCTCAGTGTTCCGCACCTGAGGATGAAGAAACGTCAGCCCCACAAATCGAAGATTGGACAAGACATTAATGGGTGCCACCCGGCCATGGTGCGCACCCACAAAACAGATAAAGCAACCTTCCAAAGACCACCAAAGACACATTGAGTATAAGAGAAAAGAACGTATCCAGGATAACGGCTACACCTAACCAGAATGTGCAGCTAGAAAGCGTCCCCAGTGCCAGATTTCAGCAGTTTACTAATATGCTGAAGGATAAAGCTTTTCCTGTTAGAGGTAAGTGTCCTAAAAAACATTAATTAAAAAATTAAAAAATACATGTTGACATAGATTAAAAATCGATATGATTCGAGTAATATTTTCTTTACTGAAATAAATTATTCAAAATTTTGAATGGGCTACTGTCATTCCGAAGCCTGGTACTCAGAAATTCAAAATTTATTCAAAATGTGTAATGGAATTTCTATGGATAGAAGACACGGCAAATTCAGTGGTCCACCACTGGTTAGATATTTTAAACTAGTCTTCAGAGGTTCAATAAAATAATTAATAACATTTTAAATATTTCAAGTCACGTTTTGACGACATTAGAAACGAATTTACTAACTAACGGACTTATATTCGTTCAAACCCCAAATATTTCTAAGACACCCATTTTGGGAGCAACTAGATATTTCGGGATGAACGTAATTTTTATAAACCAAAGAAAGTTTTACATTGTCGAGCAGTGATAGCGCAGTTAGAGCGTAGGCGTGGTAACCGAATGGTACATGAAAAACCTATATACTTATATTTAGTCAAATTTAAATCAAGCTAAAGGTGTTAAATCAATAAAGGAAATAACTTATATTCGAAAATTCTTATATTTTAATAATTCATTATCAAACATACAAATCTTTACATACAGTTATTCATATAGATCTTGCAAAAAAAAAACAGAAACGTCTTTCCAACTTGCTAAAATTAATATTGAGTGTTTTATGTGCTTATCAAAATAATTAACCTAAATTAGTAAAAATGCATAAATGCAAATATCACTGCAAATGATTAGTAAATTGTTTTCTAGTAAATCCGTAAAATGAACAAAGAATGGTGAATCTAATCCAGGAGGGCGAGACATCAGAAGTAACCAGTAAATAAACAGCCAGAAATATCAATACAGATAACCTGAACACTAGAATACATCGGGACAGAATGGGACGTTCCTTCATATTTATTTGATATCGGAAGGCCAATACCTCCTCCAAGTCCACAGCGACATGGCTGCTGTCAAAACAAATAGTGAGAGGGCATATATCAGAAGTACAAGACGTTGAGTAATGAGGATTAAGAACATCATACTGACAAGCAACTTCATGCAACGCTGTTATGGTCTTAAATAGCTCAGGCCGGTAACTGTCTGGAATCTGGTAGCAGCGACGGATTATAGGCATTGGATGCTCAGCGAATATTCTTCTGAGAACATCTTCTGGAACAGAGGGCTATTATTAGATGAAAGAATTGAAACATTAATAAAAACTTAGTCCAATTGCAAACTCAGGGATATTAGTTTACCCGTTGATCTACCTTGATGGAAAAATGTAATACCAAAGTAGCAATTATTTCCATGGAACAATGAGGATATGCAATCTGTGAAACTAAGGGTTTTATAAACAGCAGTTGATGAGGATTGGTTTGTATGTTTATTATGAAATATTCAAGGTCAGAGAACATGAAGTTACAAATAATCTGTCTCAACCAAGTCACAATATTTACAATAAAACGACCAAATCATGCAAGGAAAATCTAAACACTCCTTTCAATATTGTGAATATAGTATTAGTAATACAGAAAAGTCAGACTGTCTTCTAAACATTATCAATTCAGACGAAGATATGACTTTTTGTTTTGAAAAAGATTATGTCAAAAGATATTCCGTACATATAATGGGTCTCTTTCCAGCACTGTTCACTTTGAAAATATATTTATAAATACGATAACTTCATATAAATATGTATAATCCTTCACGTCTGTGAACTATTTTTTGCTAATACTATTTTCCATGATGACGAATTTGCCTCCTTGATAATGACAGAAGAGGATCTAAAACAAGATGGCAGTTCGATTTTATTCTGGCTACAACAGTTCACGAAGCAAATTACTATAATGAGTGTCACAAACTACACAACACAAATTCAAATCTAATGATACACAATTAAGTAGACATTATCCTCTATTTTGATATAAAAATATACACTTACTGAATACCGTATGATATATATAGCACAAGTTCGATATACATTAATTGAAAAATAATATTGTTAAATAATATTATTAACCACTCTTAATTATCTAAGTATTCAAGTTATACTATATCTGATCACTGCTATATCTGATCACTGCTACTGAGAAACAACCAAACCAGACCAAACGGATTTATATCAATTCTATTTGCCCAATGAAACAATGAATACTCTTGATCACCAGGATTAACTATAAAACAAATATTATTGGGCAAATGGATTAATTTGTATACATATTAAGTATTATAACATGTACGTGAATACAACAGCTAATAAATTACATTTTGACAGACCCTTGAATCGAAAATTAAAGTTGATTAAAAATTAATAATTGGATGCTAGTGTTATCTATTTATCCATAAACATAACTGTCCCAGTAATTTATCAAAGATTTGACCGATATTATTTTTATTAATATGAGTATTTCCCTTTGTAATTAGGCATAATCAGCTGCCTGGCCATGTAATTTATAAAGCTATCTAGGCTGAAGTATTGTGGCCCTGTAGAGTACAAGACCACTTCAATGTTGCTGTTTTTGTTGTTGTCGCTGAAGTACTGTTTTCAATAGACGATGCAATTCCAATATCTGCCGGGAATGTATTCAACAAAGAGGGGGTTGCAAACCTAAATGCACCATCACCATATGACTTGACCTGAGAGACTGGCACCTCCAAATGTATCTGATTAGATGACCTGAGTTTTTGGGGTGACTTTTTCTAATGGATAACACTTTACACGGGAATTATGGTGCAGTATCATTAATAGATTTATAAGTTATTAATACAATCTTGAAATGGTACATTAGCCTATTATTATTAAGATAGTACATTTCAAAAGTTCATACTTGTTATTTCTTGGATTTAATTCCACTAATGACGCCATTAACACTTTGCCTAAAGGACATAGTACCTGCTAGAATCAAAATCAATTGGACAACAGGTTTTAGTGGTAATGTAATCAAGCGATTAACTGGACGGTGTAAGGCTGAAAGCAATGCTATCGAGTATGAAGGTTAAGTAGATTCTGATCTAGGTTTTATTAAAGGAAATAAAGTTGTGTTTACACTAAAACACGATAGCTGACCAGTCAAATACAAAATGCAATATTCGAATATAGACTGTAAATACCTTACAAGGAAATTCATGCTTGTATGGAGAAAGGAACAAATTTAAGTCATCAGGTTAATATTCCAGCTACAGTTTTCTTTTAAATATTATATGTAATATGTGTATGGTATTTGTAAGTTCTTCATTCAATATAAGTAGCCCACTATGCTCTAAGATTAATCGGTACAAGGTGTTTGTTGCATGTGTCGTGAAGTGTTTCATTGTTCCATGAAATATGGGTGCATCAGATCACCCCTCCTCACAAACTATATATCATCTGTTGATTGTCCTGTGTTTTCTCAGTACAAACACTTCGCAAAACAGTCATTGTCTCACTATTGGAATTTGCATCTATTATTTATGGTTTCTCTCTTCGGTAAAGGCCATTTTTACCAGATATCCAGAGATTACTATCCACCAAGGTGGAGCTAATATATATTTTATAATATCTAAATCTCACACTCACACTATAGAAAAGACCATTGGTTTCCTATGGTAAAGCTATAGTTACAGTCCCAAGTGAAAACAAATTATATGATGTCACACGATACAGATGAACACAACTATGGTGCTGAAATGACAGTATCCGATCCAGAAATTGCTGAGTTTATATTTTGGTTCTGGACGAATGTTGGAGAAGACCCGTTAGATTCGAATGCAAATGTTATAACTGTGCATATAAAAGGTAATATAGATGTTAGTGTGTTTGTGTGTGTGTGTGTGTTTGTATGTTCGTATTTGTGTATGAGTTTGCTCAATGATGATTATGATGGTGATGCTGATTTATGTTTTACGGCCACTCTTGTGCACATGATAGGCTACATGGGCCGAATGGCATCGAAAGATAATGGAGCGAAGTCAAAGATAACACATCATTCAGATATGCCTACGCCAAGATTTGAACACAGGTGGTAGTGATCTGTGATCTAACGCGCTACCAGTTAGACCAAGGTGATAACCCCTGAGTTGGCTCGACCGCAAGTGTGCATGTTTGTATTTTATTGTGAATAACACATATTTTTTACTATTTCCCCAAATACATATTCAATCTAACATTATTAAAAATAGGTATTGTATCATAATTCTAGAAACATATAATTGCGATATCGCATAACTATCTAAACAAACACCTAACTAGGGTCGGTCCCATGATATAATTAGTATCGTCTACATTATACATGCGGTTGGGTTATGTCTGACGAATAGTTCACCGATCCGGTCTTCAGCCTTGGAGTGCATGCCGCCCATTTATATTAGCATGTGCACATTTGTAGCCGTAAATAGCAAAATCGTGGGTGTGGTTGTACATATATATATATATATATATATATATATATATATGTTGTTTATGTGTTAGTCACGCACGTTTCTACAAGACAACATATATCTGAAGACACATACAGTATTCAGGCATTTATTACATATCAAAAGCGACGTTGTTGGTTATTCGCTGAACATGTAGAATACATAAAACATGTAGAGTATATTGATTAAATATATAGTACACGTTACTCCTCAAGAGTTTTTGTTCCAGAGAAGTAGAAACAAACAAAACCACAATTTACTACTCTGTACATTACATAGAACGATATATTAGAACTAGGCTTAATATCATACAAATATATGTTTATCGGGATTGTCAAGTAACATGTTCACAATCTTAGCTGACATAAGCTTGTGTCATAACCAAACATTTTAGGTGCAATATTTTGGCTGTCTTTTCCAATTAAACATGCTAGTCTTGTGATTATTTGCTATTGACTTCTAGATTTCGGGATCCGGATAATTCTGGTTGCACTTTATTACTATCAGAAAGTTAAAACATAGTAGCCAGTAAGAGCATAACGTACGGCATATCGCCCAGCATGACTAGCTATCATAATGCATATTTTATATTAGTCGTCTACCAGGTTTGGGCAGCAACACATGCTACAGATGATTTGTATAACCTGAAATGTGCAGGTTTGAGAACGTGACCATGACAACAATTCTACCATAAAGCACGATAATATGGCAAAGAACCGATCAAAACAGATTTGTTTTGTAATATAAAGATTGATAAGTCCTTCTCCACTGCATACTCTTTAGGCGAAATGACTTATTTATATAGAATGTATCCTATCGGATTACAGTTACGCTCTCTAGTTTAGCAATTAGCCAGATCTATCTGATTATATAAAATATAAGCACACATTTTACATAATGTATAATGTTGTAAAACTAACTAACTAACTAATTAACTAACTAACTAATTAGCTAACATTTCTACCTATATCTCTTAAAGAAAAACGTATCCATGAACACACATACACTCACACGCACATGCACGCATACACACACGCTTACACACAAACGCACACGCACACACACACACACACAGACGCACATACACGCAAGACAGCAGGACAGAGTTTTTTCCCATATTATGAGTAATTAGGTTACACTGATATAGGAAATTTGTTAAATGTATAGCTATTATAATCCCGACGTGTCATTCGCAGTATCGGATATCTGCCTGAAATCCGCTGTTCTCTACCATGGGTCAAATAGATCAAGTGGATAGGCGCTTTAATTTAGATCCCACCACACCTAACTGCATATACTTAGGGACGCTAAATTAAGCGTGAATGAACGTTCCCTTAGCTGTTAGGTTCGAGTAAATCGTAATATTTACTCAGGTTTGAGACGATATTTCGTTCTAGTCCAGTAATAATCCATTGTGCGGTATTGCTACTTTGTTTTTATTTTAGTTTAATCGCTTTAGTGAGTCCATACTGTGTTAGTGTACATTCTCTTGTTATGAACAAACTGTAATGTTTGTTAACACGCTGAGGTATATAGGCTTAAATGTTCACTTAGGTTAGAGAAGAACTTCGACGCCAGACCAGTCGGACTTGTATTGATACATGGTTCATATAGGTAGGATTTATTCAGTTATTCGAACCCAGAATAAAGCTGAGGTCAGCATCTGAGGTGTCGAAATGTTATATACAGGTTTCTTTTGGACCACAGAAAATTACTGTTGAATGTAAACTGTGGTGTCAAAATAGTTTATGATATGTATGTAGCAAGTCACCTTTGAACCACACGCACGTATTGTTTGTTGCGAGCTGTGGTATCAAATGGTATGTTTTTACGTGCTTCCGCTTTTTGTACGTAGCCTGCATGTAGCCGCTTTCCTGTGGGCGTGACATATTTGTCGCGTACGAAAGCGAATTAGCTGGTTCCCACAAGGCTGATGAGTAGACCAGACACATGCTTAGGTATACGCACACATTTATCAATATGTGGAGGTATGGAACATTTTATTTTTAGATTAATGTATGTATAGTTGTATTTGTATTTAGATTTATGGAGGTAGGTTTCGAAGGATGTTTAGATATGTTGATGCTCTGTGCCTGTTACCTCTTTATATGTACCCTAAAACACACACAAGTACTCCTGACTCAGGAATAGAAACACTGCATCGCATCTCGAGCGGTGGCATTGGACACAGTTCGCGCGGTTGGTGTGTTTTATATAACAAGTTTACTTGTATATATAATTCGTCTTGGTTGTATGTGGGAATAGATTTATCTTTCCTAGGTTTAGTTATGTCCAGTTTGTACTATGATATTCAAGATTAGCTCTAATCTGCTTGTCATAAATAACATTTAAGAACTACAATAGTTAGAATAGCATAAATTAGGTCAGGTTTGAAAATGATAACATACTTCAAACAGTATCGAAGCTATGACGTGCTATTACGGTCTGCTTCAACGCAGATGTCAGTCGATATAGTATTGATACTAAGTGGCTTAACAATCGGAGATCTAGAGAGCCAATAACAGTATTTCAGCAAAAAAGATATTGAATAGCTCTTCGTCTCAGGGGGACTAAAACACTTCACCTATGTCAGCTTTATAAATAACACTGTCGGGACACTAATTGTTCATTATCATAAAGATAACTTTTCATTTTATTAAAAATTAAAATCGGCTAAATTAATGTTAAAAACTTGGGATAACGATGTTGATGAATAAATGACAACAATAGCAACTAATTATGTATCTTGTTTAATTGATTTTAATTATCGATTCAAGAATGAATGGAAAATGTCTATAATTAGCTGTATTATTTAGATATATATTATGATATTTTATTTTGTTTCAAGATTAAACTATGCTATTTTTATTAATTTTTTTAAAGCTAACACCATTGATCAAGATTATTCATTGTCTCAGTAGGTAATTAGAATTGTGCTGAATCTGGTTGGTTCGGATATCGAATTTGTGCTATATGTATATATGCGGTTTTTAGTATGAGTAGTATTAAATATGGGTTGTGTTGTTCGTCGTGACTCTGATCACAGTCATTCATTTGGTGAACTGTCTTTGTCAGAATTAAAATTAATTCATATTAATTCAACATAAAACTGTTATCGTTTATTAAATTTGTTTTCTCTCATTGTCAAGAATGTCAATTTCGTTACCATGGAAGATAAAATCAACAGAAAATCAGAAGTCATAGACCCAGAAGCTCTATATGGCCTTATGATGAGTTGTCGTCTCCTTGTTTTTCAGTGGCAGCGCCTTTGTTTTGCGGCTCTATCCTTGGACCGCTATTGTGTGCTATCTACGTTACACCACTAAGCTATCTTAGTCACAGCCACAAATTAGACTCATTTCCATGCAGATGACACCCAGGCATACATATCTTTATCCACATCAGAAACTGATCTTTTCCTTAAACAACTTGGTCACATTCTGAGTGATATTTCTGGGTGGATGGCAAACAATAAACCAAGGCACACCACAATAACACAGATTTCATCATTATTTGTACATCCAGACAAAGCAGCAAAACTACTCGTTTCTTTTATCAAACATATTCCTCTGAAATATCGCTCCTGCTTCTATCGCATTCGTGACCTTCACCGTATTCGCCGTAGACCACAAAACTATTGCTATTGCACTTGTTGCTGGTATACTGGAGTAGATAAGTGTATTTGTTGGCAGAATTGTTCAAATGGTGATACGAGCATGAAATTTGGTAGGAACGTTCCTTTAGATCACGCTGCAAGACAAAAGTGCTAGTCATGTGGATTTTCAACATGGTGGCCATTATTTTCAAGGTGGCCGCCAGGGTATGAAAAAACCCCTAAGATGTCGGATTTATTTCATCTTGATGTCGATTTATAGATTTTTGACCTTGCTGGAGCTGATTCTTGAATAATACATTGATCGATTTTAGGACTTGTGTAACAATAAATAAGTCCAATGACAACTATTGTGAAGGCTTCGAATACACGCAAATTGGTTCTCGTTATAGACGGGCAAGGTTAGAATTGCCCCTCCAAAGGACTGCTATTGCGCGGTTGGTAAAAAGGATGTGCTCTCTGCCTGTTAATGCCCCAAATGGCAAGCGAAGCAAAGCCTCTACCAGTCAAGCTCCAACCCTAGCCTTCTCGTGGAGGAGTTGTTTCCACAAATAGTGGTGGCGCGAAAGGCGAGTCTCTGGCGCCTGAAAACCAGACAGCTCTTGGCATATCAAACTCATTAGCCACGTAAAGGCAATTCATTTAGGATATGGAAAATTCCGAAATAAATCTACTTGCGACCGAAATGCAGCCACAAGGATCTATAGGACCCAGACATCACAGTGAAACCAACGATGATGGTGGAGACCAGCTAATATCGACTAAACACAGAAAAAGAGAGTGCATGTCATGCAATACCATGGCACACTGGTGGCATACACTGCTGTGCAACCCTGCATGGAGTTCAAGGTCAGGTAAACTTTGGATTCGATATCCCAAATGCTAACTAATGAACCCCATAGATGTTAGATAGCCGTACCTGAACCGACAGGATATGCCAGCGCGGGAGAGCCGAGCCAAGGATAACGGGGGTTCTACATGTAGTTATCCGGATGGTGTACATATCGCGCGGGATTTAAATGACATTGTTTGAACGATCGGGCTAGGAATATGCTGGTTATACCAACATTGCAAACAATAGGTCAATGTTTCATGCCGTCAATTGTATGCCGATTCCACTTACACCAGCCAGTCTAGATAAAGGTGGTGGTATAGAAGAAACACTAATGCGAAATAGAGCAAAATATCACCAAAGCTGTAGATTGTTGTTCAATAACACAAATCTACAAATGGCACAGAAGAGAGTAACTGCAACTACTTCTACGTGCAGAGAAGATAACCCTTTGAAGAGGAATCAGGAGATCTTCTTACGCTCGACACCAAGGACATAGCGGATACTTCTATTGCTCAACTAATTGCGACGCATCACGAGAGAGGGAAAGCAAATTTAAATTCCTTCATGGCTATTCTACAATATGAGAATGACTGCTCCTTCTATAATGAAAAACAACAGGATCACTTTCTTCACAAATGAGCTAAAGTCTGAAAGCAAATCCGAGACATAGTTACTGCAATTTGTTTTCCCACCTCTTTATCTCCTGCCAAAACATACCATGTGACCTGCAAGAGTTCTTTAAACACGAGAATCAGTTTTTACCGGCGTCACTCAGTATCAAGGGGAAACTACACACATGTACGAAATCGGATTTAGTGGATGTACTACAAGCCAAAGTGACGCTTCAAGAGACAAAGCCAGAGTATGTCGTACTCATTGTAGATGGAGCAGCGCTGATACATACCATATCACCACGAACACCTGAGACATTTGAAGTGTATGCCAGAAAGGACATTCTTCCTAAAGTCGAGTACTACAGCATGAAACACAAGAGAACCGACACCATCTTTGATGTGTATCATCAGTCCAGGCTGAAGGCAGAGGCAAGATGTAAACAAGGAAAGACCATCAAATGGATATTAACAACGACAAGTAAAACCTCCTTGAATTGGCAGAGCTTCCGTTGAGATAGCACCAACAAATCAGAACTATTCCATATCCTTTCCAAAAAGTGGCTGAAATGACAACGGGCAATCCAGTTGTCATGACAAAAGGAGAAAATGCCACCACCACCACCGATAACACCAGCGTTAAGCTGGAGGAAGTGGCCCCATGTATCCATGAGGAAGCAGATACGTGAATATTCGACATGCACGGCATGCAGCCTCCGAGGGATACAAGTCTCTGATGATTGAATTTTTGGTCCTGATGTATGACAGATCGCGTTGTGAACGAAGTGCAGATTTTGTTGATGGCATGATACCCCTTGCCTATCAAATTGCCTTTAGGAAATACTAGAAGCTTAAAAATAATAACGGCAAATTTAAAGTGTTAATTCAGCATCTATGGTTGGAAGTGCTGAACAAAACAGAAAAAGACAATTTGGGTGAATCTAAACTTGTATATTAAAATAATACTTTTGCACCTAAAGCCACATATGACAGGTAAGGGGTTAATACCAAGTCATACATGTGTTTTGATATCAGAATCGGTTTCTCCAGTGTTGATAAATCGCCACCATGATCTACTGAATTGGACAGATCTATCCAAAGTTATCAAGAAATGTCACCTATTGGGTGGTCATCTGGCGGCCATCTTTGAAAATGGCTGTGATCTTGGAATTTCAAGTGGCTAGCACTTTTTCGTCATAAAGTTACATAAAATAAATACTCCCGCCAATTTTCATGCTTATATCATCATTTGAACGATTGACCATGTTGTTTGCTCCACTAGTATGGTTGATTACTGAAACTCTCTTGTTTATAACATTGCATCTAAGGATACCCTAAACATCAGTTTGTTCAGAACTGATTAGCTAGGGTTGTCACACGGTCACCTTGGTTTTTGCCCATTGCGTCCCACTTCTGAAATATCTTCACTGGGTCCCTGTTCAATCTCATATTATTTTCAAACTCTAAACTATTGCCTATCGAACTGTTTCTTTATATATATTTTCCATGCTTTGTTTATCATCCAAGCCCAGATAGCTCCGTTCATCTCCTTTCCACTTGTTGTCTGTTCCCAGGGTTAAAAAACATTCTGGAACTCGTGATTTTCCAGTTACTGACCCTACTCTTTGGAACATGTTAAGTAATCAAATAGCATAGTTTTTTTCCGTCACGATTTTAAAACTCACCCCTTCAGATTCGTTTATCCTTGATGAATTTATAATTGTACCTGGACTATTAATTTGCCCAACCTCTGTAATAGGTGCGTCAGAGAGCTCGATTATGTTTGAGAAAATAAGCGCACTAGAAGTTTTGTAAGTATCATTATATTATTATTACGAATATACTTTCAGAGATTTCTGTCACATCTCATATGCTAATCCGTTGCCACTGTATATATATATATATATATATATATATATATATATATATATATATATATATATATATATATATATATATATATATATATATATATATATATATATATATATATATATAATTTTTTTTTTGTGTGTGTTTGTGTGTGGGAGGAGGGAGAGTGGAAATAAGAGGGCTGTATATTTGATGAATATTTTTATTTTACAATTAATCCAGTAAAACCTAAAACATTACAAACTAGATATTTTACTTATAACACACATTTTAATGTAATTGATTAAATCAATGCGCATGCATTGTCTCTGTAAATTAATGGTACCTTATTTATTATTGATTTAGCTTTAATTATTTCACTAAAATAATAAGAATAGTTATATACTAATATTATGGTTGTTGGTACTTTTACTGCTGTTATCCTTGTTGTGTTGGTTGTAATGGTGAGTACAACAAGTATTAGTAGTAAATGCATCAGTAACTAAAGTAGTAATGTTAGTATTGATATTAATAAAAAATATAACAGTAATAATAAATGTATTATAAACTGTACTAAAATTATAATAACGAAAACAATTACATATCACACACAAACAAGTATTGGAATCCATAACAGATATCGACACCAACGTCATGATATATCTCCAATATATATTATCTCCCTGGAAGATAAGCAAAGAGGTTTTCTCGCCCACAAAATCTAAAATATCATATATTTATTTGAAATGACGTCGTAAATATCTTGTTTTCATGTTTACATATAATTATTTGTCACTTACTTCCAGGCTTACATACCACGACAACGACAACTATTACTATGATAAGCACGACTACAATGGGTACGACAGTTGCCGGTACGATGCAAGCCATGTTCTCTTTGCAAGAAGTACTACCACCTGAAATATTAAAAACAAAACTCATTTTCCTACGTGTTAGTTACATTTAAGATAGAAATGTATTTATTCGTGTGATAATGTATGTGTTTGATCAACATAATACTTACCACCAACCGTATACCGTCCATCTCCTTTTGGAAAATAAATGTTATCTTTCAGAACTTGAACAACAACATAGGCCTCGCCTGGCGTTTCAAAAGTTTGCTTGCATGTAAATGTTTCTTTGCACAAGTTGGCATTGTCGTTAAAAAAAATCGTAATGTTCGTAGAATTAACGTTGGCTCCCATAGCAGAAAATTCAAAGATCATTCCAGCATCTCCAATATCTTGGCTTTGACTTGCATTAAGAATCTCATTTTCCACAATAATTTTGGAATTATCCTACTAGTTTTGATAGCACTGTAAAATGAAATGATTGTAGTTTATGTTCAACTCTTATATTACATTAGATAAGAGATAATAACATATTTATCTTTAACCATTATTTCACGAATTATTATATTGTGTAGTATAAACCAAAACCATACACTTCTCTGCAGATAACTTTATCGTGCCATTTTCCCGATATATAGATGATGTTGTAAAAGTTACTTTCACACTGAATATTCCTGCCTCATTCTCCTGAACATCATTCACAAACATGCCGGCGTTACTGTTCTTTAACCTCTCCAATCTTAGCTTTAAATACAGTATCATCTATTACTGCATCTTCTTCACGTATCTTGTACATTATTCTATCACTTGAAGTGAATTCATCTGGCTGATAATACCAATATGTATATGTTCGGTTTTCGGTTGGCTGATAATTCCACGAAAAGGTGTGTGAACCAGTCGGTGGAATAGTAACTACAACTATAAAAGCAAATATTATTGTAGATTTAATACATTTATTCACTGATACTATGCAAATATATTGTAATCGTATAACTCTTTCCATGCAAATATGTTTCAATAATGCATTGCTTGTTGGATTATAAGTTGAATTATATGTTTTCCTTTGAAAATCAATAGCATCTAAAGAATAATAACGTCCTAAGAACATGCTGATAACAACATCGCATACATTTTTATTTTTGTATGCTAATTAATTTAGCTTGTTTCCCTATTATTAATATTTTAAAATCCCCAAAGTGAATGCCTAGCGGATAATTTCAAACATCTTGTCCTTATGATTTTATGATAATTGAACTACTGTTGTATCTATTTTATGGCTCCGTTACATAGTGGTTGGGGCTAGCTAATATATCAACAGTTGGATTTCTAATAATAATACTAATAATAATAATTTATAATTACCAAAAATAGCTGAATATTACATTTTAAGTAATTAATTATAACTGTAAAATCGATCACATGTGGTCACCATAAGAAAATCTCCAAAGTGAAACTGATACTGGGACTATCTGTAATCGCACTACATGCTGTAATGTGCGCCTATTATGTGCGTTAAATTATGTAATAGCTAAACATTTTCAAAGAATTATACGACATTCCATGTATTGTCTTTTTATATGTTTTATAATAGGGCTATAGCCTAATTAGAATCCATTCCTGGTCCACACAACTAGTAACTTGAAATTATACTGCTCATGAGAGTAATTCACTAGTCATGCCTATACCAAATAAAGATTAACATTCTTAATATGAATTTGGATGGTCTTGAAGAACCAAAAATGTACTTAAATGTTAATGAAGAAAATCCAGTTTCAGCTGTTGAAGCCTGGAGGAATTTATGTTTGGATTCACTTATTTTTGCATATCAATTCGTTTAGAACAAAACCCTAACAAGGGGATAACATAGACGGAAGTTTGTGCGGTGACAAAGACAACACAGCACTCTATGCTCACTTTCACACATTTTATCCGAGCGTGCACATTCTGTTGGCTGGCTAAAACATTTTAACGCGGGGTGTGTGTTCGCCAGAATGATAACTGAAATGGAATTGCTATATATCTGCCATAACACATCGCTGCATAAGCTTCGTTATTTTATCCCATTTAATGTACTCAGCGGCAGGAACACTGAAATATACTAATCTAGCGAATCGGTGAGCCTTCATTTTGACCCCCCCTCCTCTCCTCTCTCTCTCTCTCTCTCTCTCTCTCTCTCTCTCTATATATATATATATATATATATATATATATATATGTGTGTGTGTGTGTGTGTGCCCGCGTGCGTATGTGTGTGTATGTGTGTTAGTCTGTATAACCAAATAATATGCATATTACCTGACATTATCAGGTAATGTGCAATAAATCTCATTTAGCAATATACATATTTTAGGTAATATTCAAATTATCTGATTTTACAGATTAACTTCATAACATTTAAACTGTTTGTTAGTTACTTACCTCCGTAGGTCTTTCCAAACACTATGTGAAGTAGTAGCATAGCATACATTATCAGTGCCATCTATATATATATATATAAATAATTATATCCATAAATACAGTGGGCGAAGCTAGGATTAATCCAAGAATAAATTCATTAAACTAAACTTAAATAATTCATATACAAATTTCGCTATCTTTGTGAACTAGAAGGCTGTAATGTAGTAATTCTAGTCACAATTATTTTTCAATAAAACGTGACATACATCATGTTGTTTGGATACAAATATAAACTATGTTTAAACATATACAATCCAAAGATATATTTTTACATACCCCAAGCACTTCTTCCTTTATATTTATCCAAAAACTATAAAGAAAATGACCTAGATCAGTTAACACCTACCTTTATTTTGTAATAAACCTGTTGTCATATGAGCAATGCATAAACACCTTAACGCAATACTTGCGTAGTTACGTAGACCCAAACGTTATCAGTTAATCAGTGACAAGAATCAAAGAGCAAACTACCATCCCAGAAGTTGTGTTCGGGCGTGCGCCTGTGTGCAGCGCGTGTGTGAGAGAGTGTGTGTATCGGGTTACTTTTGTTCATGTCATGCAGGACAACTGAAAATTAACTGGTCAAACAGTTTTTCATTTAATTTGGCTATTGACATAATTATGCTTGAAATAAATAATTGGTATTTTAGCAACATTACCAGCTTTACACCTAAGTGAGAATGTTTTTAGATGTGAATTAAAAATCAGGTAAAGCTTATTTATGTATTGTATAGCGAGTTATTTACAATAATAAATTATAAGTCCTAAAGATTAATACAACAATAATAAATAAAAAAACTTTACAAGTAAATAAACATTGATAAATATTTGATATATATATATATATATATATATATATATATATATGCGCACGTGGGCGCGTGTGTGTGTGTGCGCGCGCGCGCGCTCGTGTGTGTGTTTATGTATGGGTATGTGTATGTCCACGTATGTGCATATATATATATATATATATATATATATATATATATATATATATATATATTGTGTGTGTGTGTGTGTGTGTGTGTGTGTGTGTGCGTGTGTGTGTGTGTGTGTACTCGTGTATGTATGTGTGTGCGTGTGTGTGTGCATAATATAAATATTTTGTATTGGTTTATTAATTAGCACTTATGTTATTCAGTTGGTGTCAACTGTTTTCCCCCTTATCTTGATATTTTATGATGTACAGACTTTGCTCTCACCGTTATGTTATCTAGAATAAATGACTTTTGTTATCACGTTCAGTATTGTATTGATTTGTCTAGCTATAATAATAGTACACCCGTATGCTCCGAAGCTATTCACTGTTATAATTGAAGAATATGCAATCTTTGACCTCTCCTACTTTAGAACATTGCTAAAATAATTTTGCTTATTAGTTACCATTTCACTTGATAATTTTCTTTTTGAACATGGGCAAATACTATTGTTTGCTAAGAGAGAGTTATTCTTGAGGAATGATGACGATGGTGATGATTTATGTTTAAATGCTACGTGTGTGTACGTGTTAGGCTAAATGACCAAGTCAAAGATGAAACACCCTTCTGTTATGTCCACTTGGAGATTATGTATGTGTATGTATGTGTATACGTTGGTGTACAGTAAGAATAGATGAATATACTCGTGTATTTGCGTACCTATGTATGTTAAATATTGTCTTTTTACTGACATTTGTGTTTTCACATTATATGCTAAATGGACCGTGCGACGTTTTAAGGCAATGACATGAAATGAGAAATGAAAGATCCCATATATATATATATATATATATATATATATATATGTCAGGCCTAATTCGCTCCCAATTACGACATGGAGATTTCTCGCATCATTGCATGCATACGTCCTTGAATAGCTACGTACGTGTTGGCGTGTGTTCTGATAGTGATGTATACAGACCGACACAATATACCAATACCTGTATATTAATATGTACACAAATACTACATTCCGTTAGATGAAATCTTCACCAAGTCGAACATCGATTTATATAATTATTTTAATTAGTGACTTTAATTTCACCAAGCGACCTCAAGCCGGCTATTGAGACGAATTACAAACATACTACATCACATCAAATTTGGCTTAATTAATATAATTATATTTGTCTAGAGGTAACTAGTTAACTGTTCAGCTTCTTACAGCAATACTCGATCATTAATCAACAGAAGTATATACTTGACACATTTTTCGTGACTACCTTTCTTTGCTTTAGATTATCACCCTGTAGCCTTAAGTGCTAATGAAGAGCATAGATCATCTCTTAAGAGTTACTTTGTTTACTTCTTCGTCCCGATACAAGTTGATCATGATAAAAGGGGGATATCCCACGTTCATCAATTTTTAGGCATATATCGGGCTTAAACAATAATTAATAGATTGAGAGTCATAATAAAAAGAAACAGTTAAATCGAGCAATTAAGTTTGAGGAAGCTAATTAAGAGTAAAATAACAAATATTCCGAGGACAATGTCTGTAAATGAGAACAAAAACCAAATGGAAACATTTAAAATGTCATCCAGGCCTAATAGCATTTAACGAAGTCACACAACAGATAACAGATCGGCAAGGTGTTGGCCATATGTTTGAGTACTTCAACTGGTCTTACAGTTATCGTGTCTATCTTGTCAATATATATTATATTGTTGAACCTTGAAGCCAAACACGATCCGGTATTGCTGATGACGTACTAGTAGCTGAGATGTCTTGATATAGAGCTTAAATTGGGATTCTTGTGGTTAACAGCGATGCACTTATCGGTATGACTAATTATATAGTGCTATTATGTTTGCTTAGCTAAATTAATTAACAGACTTGTTAAAATATCCATGACAAACCTACTTATTCTAACATGCTTTTCACACTTTTTTCAAACAAATATACATTTGAACGTGTGTAATATCACATCAAATGCATTATTTCATTATTCTTACGGTTAGTGATAATTACATTACTATCTATTTCTAGGTTTATATTTGCACTTTTTACAAATAACGATTTCTAAAGTCATACCAAACTACTGAATATTTACTTTACACCCTGATACAAAAACAAAATAATAACTATCCAACGCATTACGTATTAATATAAATAACTTAACATGAAAGTCGGTTTATTTATAGAATATCTCGTTTCAGAATATGTTTAATCCTATATGACCATGTCATGATAATAGAAACATGACTTTTTCATGGAGGGTAACTGCAGTATAGCAACAGTACAGTTCATTCCAAGTTCGCGTTGCTATCACATAACTTATTTAATTGTGCATTACTTCAAAATAAAACCGTTCGAGACATATATCAAATGGTAAAGCTTGGAAAAGAATAAATTAAACTTAAACAAAATCAAATTTAGTTCATGTTGAAATACCTATGACTGTTCCGAAATGTGGTGAATGCAGGTTAAATATATCATGATGCACTACTAAAATACCTAGATGTTATATAATAAAATGTACCAAAAGTTAATTGTCCTTTACGTTACTTGCCAAAGGAAACATACAAGTCATCCATAAAGTACGCAAACATAATGTAGGCTTACGTGTATGGCGGTAAAATATAGCCCTGGCTGGCACGCTGGTGGAGTTTGTTAATGCTGAAATCCACCCAGAGTGTATTCCAGCAATAATAAATGAGGCCAGAGTTGACGGTTTTCTGGTGAGGAGATACTTCACTTGTGTAGCGTAGCTCCTCGTGAAGGAGGTCATTAAACCAATGTTGGCAAGCCCACAGTGGATGTGTCTGATCTGGATCAAGGATGCTTACGACTCGGTTGATGTTAGCATAATAAGGCAATACCTCTACAACAAATAAGTATCATTGTAATGAGTGACTAGTTGAATAATCACACTTTCAGTACATCTTGATTGACACTACTGCAATAATTAAATAATTTCATTCTTAAGTATAATTCAGCCTTGCCAGATAACTAGCAATTTTATGTTTTGTACATTAGCACAATTGTGACTTAGTTCTTTCCAGTTAATATTTACTGTTATCTTGAAAATTGAGAACTTTCTTATATCTAACCTATAATATGACTCAATTAATGTTGCCTTATGATAGAACATTATTAGTGGCGACACCTGGCAAACTTGCATGACAGACAACATACGGAAATTACATATTGTTTTGGTCTTCGTATTATGCCATGTTCGTACAAAAGAAATCGAGGCTTAAAATAAATAAAAAAACAAGGCAACAAACGACATATTTTTAAATGATATAATGTCCTGCCCGCCAGTCGAACACACGAATAAAACATCCCCGTATAATAGTAATTTATTCAAATACCAGAAGAAATAGTTGAAAAATAAACATAACCAGGTACTTACTTAATCTATAGTATGGCGCTTACGTTTGAGAAGGCAGAAGTACCCGCGGACAAATAGCGTATAGTCGATATTGGGCTATTTGTCGGTATTTATCCGGAGAAATAACGTATAGGCAAACATGAATTATTTATCATATCCGGACGAAAAACTTCGGACTTTATACACGTGTGCTCATAAATACATTTATTGTTTAAGATTGAATGTGTTAATATACCAATATAACTACATATTATTTCTTGAAAGTAATATAGTATTCTAAGTGAATTGTATCGTAAATAAATATGTTTGTTATATTATTTAGTATGTCAATACACATGAATAAATCAATATCGGATGTACTCATACATGCCAATGTTTACTTTGATATTTTACCTATACATACTAGGAAATTAAATGCACTGTTACATTGTATCTGTATTTGTTTTATATATATACTTATCTCTATGTATAAATAGTGTATATCCTGCTTACAAAGAAATATCCACTATAGTTTTATTGGTATCATATATATATATATATATATTATATATATATATATATATATATCCTTATTCTGTTTGAATGTGTGTGTGTCTGTGCGTGTGGGGGGGTGTGTGAGTATGGACGTGTGTGTGTTTGTGTGTGTGAGTGTGAGTGTACATTTTAGAGCCTTCAAATAATCAAAATACTTCAAAATTAACTAATACGCCAAATGGACGGCTATATCTCTGTTAATATAGGTATAGACTTCTAATTACTACTTTCTGGAACCTGAACACTAGATAATGCCGAACCTTCTGGGATGATTCCGGATTTTGTTCGGAAAGTTAACAAGTGAAACATAATACCAACAAGCCCACCTCCCATTTTACAATAACAGTTAGAAGAAAATAATATCAGACATGGTAGACCCAAGACACATAGTACACCCCCCCCACACACACACACACAAACACGTACACACACTTTTTACACATACTAATATATATATATATATATATATATATATATATATATATAGAGAGAGAGAGAGAGAGAGAGAGAGAATAATCTATTCACCCAACTCATGATGTTATATAATGTGATATGTTTTGTCGATGGGTAAATGTGATTCTCCTACAAATGATTGTTTGAAGGTCATCTCAAATTTAACACCAATCTAAGTTTTAAGCCACTTAATGCATTAATGTGCATTTATCCTGCTTTATTCTATTTTGAATTTTACTGTTTTACGTGCTTTCTCGTTCATACATAGCCTGCATCTAGCTGCTTTTTGTGGGCATGACATATTTACAAAAAGCGAATTAGCTGAGCCCCACCGGCTGATGGCCAAGCAGGATTAGGGATATGTGTGTGTAAAACTGGAACATGCCATTTTGGCTCAAGAAGCGACATGCAGTTTAGATAATCGGCAATGCGAGGACGAGTACATGTTCAGCTATCACAAATGTCCTCGCAACATGAAATTGAACATTATCCTGGTGGAATGTTAGCTGATTGTGACAGACAAACAAAACAACTAAGAGGTTGAAAATGTCATGAACCTGTAATCCAGATTCTGGTTATTATGTATGACACAAAGTGTGCGCCCTGTCAATAAATGATTTCTACCCATATAATTACGCCGCACATTCAGCCAGGGTGGGTAGTTTTGTTCCCAAACTAAAGTTCAGCATAATGTTCTTTGGCATCTGGCCATACGCCATACGCATATTAAAGCTGCAAACGGAATTTTATCGTTAATAGAATACGTATCCAATGTGCTAATGGCCACTGCATCTCATATTGTTTTATGTCCGTCGGTCACGTTATCGGGCCTCAATTAAGATTCGGTGCTTGTATTCTGCTGCGGTTCCTGTAGGCTATGTTTCTCGTTGGCCTGAATCGACCCAGCAATTAGTTATCCTGTATATTGTATAACATTCCTGATTAAATATATCACAATTCGAATTTAAATTGTATTTCGTCATGTAACTGAATAAAGAGTCCTTAATAATTGAAAATAAATTACTGTGAAAACGGTAAATTTTAGTTTTAGTCATCATAATGTATTATTGACCGTTATGATACATTTCAAGAAACTGCCCGATCACTTATTACTAAGTAGGAAGTGTATTGGAAACAAATGCATACCTACAAGTTGTTATTAACAAGTGTGCGTATTATATCAATGTTAAAGTTACATATCTCTGTGTAAATGATATATCAATATGCTCCTGAATTATAAACAGACACTTCACCACTGAGATTTCCCTAAAAAATAACCATCACTTACATTTGCCATGAATTTTGCTAAGAATACACACATTTTTAAAGCGGAAATGAGAAAATGTTCTAAATAACGGCCAATAAGCATATTCTCTGTAGTCTCTAAAATCCTCGAAAAAGTAGTTGCTAACCAGGTTGAATTTCTAAATAGTACAAATCAGTAATATGAGCACCAATATGGCTTCCGTGATGGTCACTTCGCCATACATCCAACCATTCATCTATTGAATAAATTTACTCAGGATCATTATGCTAAAGATAAATAACTTACAGTAGCAGTCTTTCTTGCTCTAAGCAAAACTTTCGATACTATTAGCCTTAAAATATTATTGACCAAACTTGATAGAATGGGCATTCGAGGAACAGCAAAAAAGTGGTTTTTGAGACACGTATCAGACCAGCATTGCACATTCTCTCATGGTACTATGCCATCCAGGAAATTGATCAAATATGGATCAATATCCTAGGCCGAATACTCTTTTTATAATACACACACACACACACACACACACACACACACACACACACACAACACACACACACATAATATATATATATATATATATATATATATATATATATATATTTTAATATATATATTTATTTATTTATATAGGGAAGCGTTAACACGAAACTCATGCCAGACATAAGATCAATTCAAACTTACTTTATCTAAATAACATTTATACGAATATCAGAGAGACTCCCTATAAAACATTGAACATATTAATGATTACCTTTTTATAATAACAAACTATGGTAACACACTGGTGTTTCAGTAATACATGTCAAGGATTAGGATGTATATTTGATTCAGTATAATAAATAAATTCATACGTAATATTTACACATCGTCAACTAAAAGTCAAGTCAAAGAATTTATTTTCAGCATACCACAACAGATACAATTAAACAAAGTTCTAATTACAGCCTTAGGTATGCGACAGGAGATTCCTGACCCTAGGGTCGTCTTGCAGCACCCACTGTACAACAGAATATGTCAAAGTTGGATCCTGTTTCAAAGCATAGGAGTCACAGTTGTTTCCAGATAAAATAAGTGAAATCGTATATTCCATGTATTCGTGATAGACAAAAACGGAATACACGTCAGAATATACACCCACAGCCATATAAAATAAAATAACAACAACTGTTAGTACATTAGGGAAGCTGTGGCGACATCAAATGTTACAAGTAACATTTATGGTATATGTATTCATAAGATGGGTTTATAATTCTTTCTTTAGTATATTAACGGGATTTATGCAAAGATATGTTTTCCGAATCCCCAGATTTGAATGCCACAATTAATGAGACTTGCACTAATGTATGATAATTGTTAACATAGCTGATTTGGGGCGGATATTAGTTACTTTTCTCAGTAACTAATTCGCTCGAGATAGTTTCTTGCTTATGTGATCAGCGTGAAGAGCTTCCATGAGATAAATTAATCAATATGTACTGCTAAAAGCTTTTACATAACTATTATTGTGGATCATTTCCAGACATTTAATTAAAATGTGTCTATTTGCTGGTATATGTCTATTGGATGGCGGCCGAAATGTAAAATAGTTTATTTGATTACGGATTGAGGCAAACCTCATTTGATCTGAACCATAGACTGCGCTCAAAAAGTTCAGTGTTAATTCTAGTGTAAAGGTATTGTACACTGACTGATGATACACCAATAGTAGTATAATCTGCAAATGATAATACAGGTAGAGTTGTAATTCGCTCTTAATTCTTTTATTCAGTACTCTACTTTGGAACACAAATATTTAGGTTATTCATACCTTGTTTGTGTTAAAGATATAAAAAGTCAACTAAGCTTTTAAATATTTTGATGACTACAATTGATACAGTGGTTTGAAAAACAAATCCACCTCAAATTATCTGTAGAAAGATTAAACGAACAATATGACAATGAAGATCATTACAAAATACTACATAATTATTATTTCTGGTCTATGTCAAATATAATTTGATTAAAATTGAATTAAAATAAGAATCATGATTTACCAAGATATTTGTCTATTCAGGTTAGAGAGCTCAACCTCTAACAATATCTGTAAACGTTTTAGTATAAATAGTTTAATTTTTTTGTTATAACATAAATTCATTTAACATTTACATTAAACATATACATGTTTAATGAAAAAGAAAGTAGTAGACAATTGTTTTCATTTAATTAAGTAAATCTTCTTTTCACTTTTCCTACATAATTAATACTCAATAAATATTTTTCAAGCAAAATGTTACTATCGCACTACTTCATTCTGTTATATAAAGAGCTAGGTGCCATTAATTTTATCATTTCCAATGTCAGATTCAACAAAAATAGTGTCGGTAATTGTTCACCAGTGTTGCATATTACAAATAAATAAAAACAATTGGATGATGAGTTTTGCATTTACATAAACAGCTGTGAACCTGTCTAATAAATAATAAGAGTAAATGTGTATATAAACTTATCTATTAATCTAAAAACAATTATTTATTTGACCTGTTACTGTCGAATGTTAACTGTGGTGTCAAAGTAGTTAGCATATGTATGTAATAAGTCACCAATGACCCATACGCATATGTTTGCTGCAAGCTGTGGTGGTATATTTTACGTGCTTCCGTTTTTTTCTACGTAGCCTGTATGTAGCCGCTTTCCTGGAATATTTACTCAGAGCTCACCAATTCAAAGGCGTAATGCAAGTATTCAAATAGGTGCGCGTGGCTTTCTCAGTAATGACCATTCACATTGTGAGTGGGTTGGAGAAACTGAGGTAAAACTAGCATGTGGTAAAGTATTGCCGATATTCAGTGGAGCATGTCGTATAGCAAGTAACGATATGTCAGTTAAAAAGGTCTAGTAGGCGATGTAATGGTCGATATGCTCCGTATTACAGGGTGTTCTGGAGTAGTTGTCAATAGCAGCATGATCGACGATCATCAATTATTAAATAAAACCGAACGTTGTATGTTAATAGATAGGTCCATACTGAAGGTTTCTATGGCCCAAATCGACATTGATACACCCTACTTCACAAGTAAATCAGTTGAAGCAATTGTCATGAAGTCACCAGTGTATGATGTGGTGGTTGGTAATATACCTGGTGTACGCAAGGCTGATGACCCAATTAAACGTGGGCAGCCACAAGTGACATTTGATATTGATCAAACTGCAAGTGTTGTAATGACGAAAGCGGGGGCAATTAGAGCTTCCAAACCATTGAAACCTTTAAAAGTAACCCAGTCAGATGCGTTAAATTTCGTCAATGTTAAAACCCTAGTCCAATTATAAATGGATGACAAGTCATTGGAAAAGGGTCTCACAGATAAGCGAAAACGTGGTAAAAGTGTACCGTTACTTTCAGTCACCTCTAATAAATGGAGGCAAAGTGTTGCGTCAAGTAGTAGTTCCGAAGTCTTTACGTACCCAAGTTATGACGATTGCACATGATGGTATCCTAGCGGCTCACGTGGGTATTCAGAAAACCAAAATCCGATATAATTATGTTTCTATTGGCTTGGAATCGAGGGTGATGTTAAATGATATTGTAAGTTGTGCGATGTTTATCAAACGACAATTGCAAAGGGAAAAGTGATGAAAGTACGTTGGGTGAAATGCCTTTAATAGAGACTGCGTTCAAGCGTATTGCAATCGATCTTGTAGGACCAACTAGTCCTGTATCTGAACGTGGTTTCCGATATATACTAACTATCGTAGATTATGTTACTCCGTACCCTGAAGCTGTTCCACTGAAACACATTTCTACAGAAGATGTAGCCGATGCATAAGTAAGTGTGTACAGTCGCGTAGGATTGTCAGAGGAAGTCCTAAGTGATATGTGGTCACAGTTCACTTCATCAGCAATGAATGAGGTGAATATATTACTGTCCATAAAAAGGCTAAACGCTACCCCGTACCACACAATCTGCAATGGCTTGGTCGAAAAATGTAATGGTACTCTTAAAAAAGGTCACTCTAGAGAAACCAAAAAACTGGGATCGTTATTTGACTCCATTCTTGTTTGCGTACCGTGAAGTTCCACAAATGGGTACAGCCTTCTCGCTGTTAGAGTTGTTGTATGGGAGATATGTGTGGGGTCCCATGCAAATACTAAGACAGTGTTGGCTGAATGCAAATGTTGAAATGAGGTCAAAACAAGTTACCAGTACGTCCTTGAACTTCAAAATTATATCGAAGAAACGTGTGAAATGGCCACGAAAGAGCTGAATAAAGCCCGAGGTCGTTACAAGAAATACTATTACGGAAAGCACGTAGTCGTAAATATAAACCAGGTGATAAAGTTTTAAGACTGTTGCCAACTAACAATAACAAACTTTTGTTCCAGTGGAAAGGTCAATTTACAGTGGTCGAATGTACTAATCCATATGATTACAAGTTGGATATTAATGGGAAAATCCGTATGTTCCATGCAAATATGTTGAAACAATATTTCAGTAGAACTGAATCTAACAACCTTAATGGGTCTGGATCCATATTACAGATAGTTGGTGCTGCTATTGTGGACACGCGGGACTCTGCTCAAGATGATGAAACAATGGATCTGAATTATGAAGCATTTTTAGCTTTCAGTGATAACAAGTCCACACAAAATCTAGATGATTTGATCATATGTGATAAGCTGTCCAAGAACCAGAAAGATCAAATATTGCGTGTTGCTTGTCTTTTCAAAGACATCTTTTCGGATAATCAAGGAAATACAAAGTTGGTAGAGCACACCATCGAACTAACCACTGATGAACCTGTGAGATCAAAATTATATCCTTTGCCATTTTCTGTGAGAGATATTGCTAATGATGAGATCATCAAAATGTTGAAACTAGACGTGATTGAACGATCTGACTCCCTGGATGCATCGCCTATAGTACTAGTCCGGAAAAAAGGATCATTCGGATCGATTCTGTGTTGATTATAGAGCCTTTAACCGTGTTACCATTTTTTTTCCTGAACCTATATACCAAAGCCAATTGATATACATGTAAAGCTCAAAGAAACTAGGTATCTTACGAAGGTCGACCTTTCTAAAGGTTACTGGAAAATATATGGTATCGCCCTAAGACCGCTTTTATTAGTTCGGATCAGGGATATTTACAATTCAAGCGAATGCCATTTGGTTTGATGAACTCTGCGGCAACATTTAATCTAATCAGATGATGCGAACCTTGCTACATGGTATGATAAGTGTTAGTAGCTACATAAATGATGTGTTGATCCATACAAATTCGTGCCAGGAATACCTGAAAGTGTTACGTGAATTACTGTTTAGATTGAGCAAAGCAGGTTTGACAATAACAGTCTCAAAGTGTATGTTTGGTTTTGACAAACTTGACTATATCGGCCAAATGATAGGTACAGGTACCGTTGAAATGAAATCTGATAATATCGACAAATTAGTAAAGGTAAAGGTAGGACCACAAAGTTATTATAGAGATCACATTATCAATAGTTTGCTCCAATAATAGCACCATTGGCAGATCTAACAAAGAAAAGTAAACAATAAATCTTGTCCAGTGGAATGAATAGTACGAACAAGCGTACTCAACATTAAAATATTTGCTAAGTTCAGAGCCAATTCTACAAATGCCTGACTTTGAAAAACGTTTCATATTACAACGTTGATGCGTCTGATGTAGGATTCGTTTCCGCCCTTATGCAGGAACATGATGGTGAATTGTTGCCTGTTGCGTTTGCAAGCAAAAACGTACTTCCACGTGGAAAAGCTTATTCTGTTACTGAAATGGAATGTTTGGAAGTTATGTGCGCTGTCCAAAGGTTTAACCAGTACCTTTATGGTCGCGTGTTCACCCTGCAAACTGATCATTTACCGTTGATATGCATGAATCGAAACCGCCTTGCAAATTCATAGGATCTGGTGTTCATTGCTACTACAACCGTATCAAACGATTATCGAATATATAAAAGGCTCACAAAATGTGTTTGCTGATTTTCTTAGTCGTTGTACTTAAGCATTGTTGCACTTGAAATATTGCATTTTTACTAATCTTAGTTAAGAAAACGTCCCTGGACATTTTCTCAAAGGGATATTTCCATGGTTCAATGCACACCCAAACTGGTGTCACTGTTGTGCCGCGATGGTCTATTGTTTCACTGGGGTAAGTTATTGTTTACTTTGGTGTCTTGTATTTTTCTATGTACAACTCCATCCTAGAAAAGATTAATAAAGAGTTGATTTCTATTACACGCCAGCATTTTATCCAAGGAAGCCAGCGGAGTAGTATGTTCACATATGATTATGAAATTTGCAGAATATTTTATGTGTATTATAGCTGGTTTGAATATGTTCTTGTGGATGCCAGAATTGACATCATATCTCTGTTAACTATTGCGTGGTGTGAGTCAGTTGCTCTGTCCGTGTGAAGTCAGTTACAGTGTCCTGTCAGTCATAGTCGTGTACAATTGGTCGATGTCAGGCTGTAGCTGTCGTATGAATAAGTGTATGTCAGTAACTGCATCATAGTCAGTCGTCGGAACGTCGGTCGTCGGAATATATGTCGTGGGAGTCGTCGTATCAGAGTTCAAGTCGAGTTTCGTGTCAGTCAGTGTCAGAACGGTAATCAGAACTGTGGGTTTTGTACGAATGCCTACGAATGTGATTAGATAAGTTTTGATATGCCATGTTTTGCGGTGTAAATTATTATTATTGTATATTTGCATGTATGCTTGTGGCCGTGTGAGACATTCCGTCAATCAAGCCAACATCTTGACACTCTTTAATTCAACTTATTGGATACAATACTTTCAAGATTATACATTGTCCCTGTCTATAAACGCATTCACCTTGCACAGTGCTTTATTTAACACCTGGCTTGTTTAATGAAAGACATCCCTTTAAGGCGCAGATAAACCGAGGAACTATATATTTCACTTTGTTTTACCTATTCAGAAGAGACTGACATTTAGATATATGGGATATATATATATATATATATATATATATATATATATATATATATATAATTCGTACACTTATCTATATGAAAAATGTATATCATATATATGTAAAAGAAAGAATATATATATATATATATATATATATATATATATATATAGTATATTCATATATGATACATACCTATTCTTTTCATTTCGGGGAAATATATTATATCTAATAAATAATTGTTTCTTACACATCACTATTGCCTTGCAAAATATGCATAATAGATGAGTAAATGTAATTTACGTGGTTTGTTGGAGCATTAACAATAGTTCCGCATTCAGAGGAAAGCTAATGTTCAAAAAGTGCACAATCGGAGGAGAAGCCCACCTTGTTTTTTAATAATTTGATTCAATCCATATTTATATGTGTTTCATAATTCGATGCAAATACAATTCAAATCCTGGTTTTAATTTTTTAGACTAATACTTTCCAGTTCCTAAACGATATTGTACTCAATATAGTCACGCGTTGTCCATGTTATATCCTAATTTAGAAATCAATTGCATGATAATGCCATTAGTTACCACCAGACATGGTATCAATTTCATTTTTTGAATTGGAATTGATGATCAATTCAAATTCAAATTCCGGAATTGGAATTGATTATTTAATAAAAAAGGAATTGGAATTGAGAAATTTCCTACAAAAACTTAAATCCAGAAATTTATTTACCATTTTTATAATGTTAACATTTACATGTGGTGTTACCAATATATTGTAAACATAATGATCCAGAACTTTGGTTCATTATATATATATATATATATATATATATATATATCAGGTACGCACACCGACCGAGGCACCCCAAGTAAGCATTTAACGAATTAAAATGGATTAGATACAATTGGCTTCGCGCCCAACATTGTGATACCACCAAATAGCATACCTGTAATCTATATATGATATTGCTATTAAGGAATTAACTAATTTATCATCTCACTGGGAATGCCAATCTGGAGCCACACTTGCTCCTCCTCTACTAAAACTGTGACTACTATAGCCTGTCCCCAGACCTAACTGTTTAATAACCATTTAAAATATTTTGTAAACTTACCATTTGTCATTAGTTCAGTACCAAGCAGAGGGTTGTGAAAGTAAATACAGGATCTGACCTCAGCTGGGCGGAACTAAGCAAAAACATTAATTTCAAGGTTATTACTGGACAGTGGAATGTAAGCACATCTTTGATGATTACAAAGTATACTCTTACATGGGGATGCACCCAAGACTATGATTCACCACTTGATATCATCATATATCTCTTAGACAATAAAAGTTATCAACATTACATCTGTTCCTGTGATATTTTATTACATATTTAAGCACTACATCGCATTTTTTCGTGCTAAGTCATAACAAGTAGTATTGGTCATGTGCCGTCGCAGCAAACAGTTTTTGGTAGTGGGACGTTGCAACAAGTAGTATGCAACAAGTAGTATGTACGGTTTTCTATTTGACTTGATGGCGTTTAAGTTATGTGGGAATCACCACCATATATAATATGTATTGGTCATCTACTCAGAAGCACATGATGTTTAACTTGATAGTTAATTACAAAATTAGTTGTTTTCGATCTTCAAAGCTAACCAAATAGGTACCAATCGTGTGCAGTTATCAACCACTTCAAACCCATTTTTATGACAATATATTTTGACGTAGATGGAAAAATGCTAATATTTGAATTCTAACTACTGTACTTTTTCAAGATACCTTTGATTGTCAGCATATGACTCTGACTAAGTAGAATATAATTTAAAGATATTTTCCCAAGTTTGCCACAATAACTTTAAAAAGTTTGATTTCTACAATAGAAATTTTGAACAATGATAAATAAATAGGTATATGATTAATTACAAATAATAATGATAATACATAAATTGGATAATTGTAATGCAGTATAACTAATGTTTCATTGTACATATGGCAATTGTAATTAATGACACGCACAATGGAACTAGGAATCTCCCCTTATTTTATTACATTGTTGTCCGTTCCAATTCATCTTTCTGATCAAGGTATCATCATACTTGCAATTGTTGATGACAGACAAGACAAATAATTAAGAAAATAGTTACCCAAAAATGAAGCTACTGATTAAAGCCTTAATATATATATGGAGATAGATATTGATATTTTATTTTGCTTAATTTACACTTACAATCACCAAAGTCACACTAATGGGCCAAAGTAACAAAGAGGCCAGAAACTGAAAGAGCAAAATAATTATGGAGCTAAAGACCGGGGGTCAGGATCCCATTTACGTGAGCCCCTTATGTGTAGACCCGTAGTCTAAACGTACTGCAACCATTCTGCACACGATTTGCACACATGAGCCGTGCGTATAGTGCTCGGCTCCGTTCTTCAACTACAGCTGAACTGCCATATCTTTAGCACAAGTAGTTATACTCAAAAATTAAATAAGCATGTTCCATGTTTGCTAAGGACAATTTCTGAATTTGTAAATCAGATACTGAGATAACTTAGAATACATCGTTTCAATCCATAATTTCTCCCTTATCGATGGAAAATGCAGATGAGCGCATATCTCCACGTATGGTTACGCCTGCAGACTAATGATACGAGTCACGTACGTATAGACACTTCGTTTCCTGGAACCATATGTTAAGCTTAAAAGTAACATTCTGTATAGAGCGAAAACTCGTTTTTTACTTGACGCCATTAATATTTGCCAAATCCATAGGTGTAATAAGAACAGTCCTATAATTGTTCAAACTTTACACTAGCAATCAGTAACAAAGTTACACTTATCGGATGGAAATTCCATTACCGTTAGGATCAAGTGTCTATTATCACAAAACTGGAGTATATTCTGTCCAGCAAAATTTCATCAAATATGCCTATCGTAAGATCGTTCACAAAGGTATACTATATTTAATCTTTTTAATGAATATCTTGTATAAATAATCCATATACCTAATAATTACTAACTGACTAGATCTGTATAATATTTTCACCCCTTTATTGCGGGTTATGCGCTATGAGCCTTCGGTTGTATTCGCCCTCGATATAAAAACTTTATTCACTATTTGTTGTTATTCGCCCTTAATAAAAGGTACTATTCGGCCTGGTTGTGTTATATATATATATATATATATATATATATATATATAACAACAGGTTGACCAACATTCACAAATAAATAATGATTGAAGGCTGGTACCGACGACTGAACTCAAATTCCACAGACTAAACTTGCAATTCTACCAGCTATAGTTGAAGCGGGAGTAACGCGTAAAACAAAACAAAAAAACAGACAAAGATCTTTGAACTCTGTAATGGTTATGTTGTGTGAGTGCGTGTACGGACACATTTTAAACTTCTGCTGTATACCAGTATACATTTTGCAGCTCTTGTCAATCTAATATTTTAAATAATGGTAATAAATTGTATTTTAACTATATGATACAACACTTTATTTATCTATTTGACAATAACTTGTATTTAACTAACTGATAAGCGAATAACATCAAGGGCGATGGTTAGTGAAGGGGAAATAATAACATAAGGGCTATTAGTCCAGTTCTCTTTATTGTTTTAACATGATCATACTTCATAGGAACATTCATATATCAAGTCTTTCTGAAAACATCCTGACCTGGTGGCTTAGTTTGGAACTATTTTGTTAACACACCACATTTGATTGTTATTAATGTTATCCATATATTTCATAAATCGACGATATTACATACGTATGAAGGTATATTTTGCAAAGTTTAATATGTCAATATGGTTTGAGAGTCTTAGCATTACAAATGTTCATAAACAACTATATATTAAGATTTTCAGTGGCATGTATCATTTAGATTATATATCAATATACCCTTCAAACAGACGTGGAAAAGAATTTGTTTTCACCCAGATGATAATAGTGTCGCCAATCCACACTACATATGACAAGCCACCTCCACAATATATGAACCAAGGTCCAAATTTAACAAGGGCTGATATGAAACAAATGCTATCAGTACTATAAGAAACGGTTATTCTCTGCTTTCCACAGAAACGCTTCCCCATATCTACATCATGCTAGGCCCATTTATCGCCAGTCATCAGTAATCACAGCACTCAAAACCTTTTGGATCAAGTTTGGTTTAATCTTTTAATTTTGGTCTTTGTTGCTGCTGAAGCTCATGAAGTGAAATATGTGTGTAAATTTAGTAATATGTATGAAAGCATCAAACAAATTGCTGTAGTTTTTTGGCTACTGAGTTTTCCATGTAAATTTTGTATAAGGCTTGAATTGTTAGCAGAAACATTTTGCATTATAATGGATGCCTTTTTTAAAGATACATATTTGAACAATTTACCAAATGTATTTTATTACAATGACTAAAGTTTGATTTTCCAGTAATAAAATGGCTTAATATTTAGTCATGGTATTTTAGTGATTTATTTTGTGAAAGTTTAGTAATTGATGATTTTTGTATTACGCCTACCAGAACGTATCGCCAAATGGGAGCATTTACGACTAAACACGACATCGTTTACGAGAATGTATGGCATCGCATACGAGCATTTACGAAGTCGTATACGAGCATTTACGACGTCGTAGTTGTACGAGCAAATACCGCGCTAGGCCATTTAACATAGACGGTTTCCGATTGTATACTATGTCGTATACGATTGTATACTACGTCATATACGATCGTTCACGGCGTTTTTTTAGCCAAGGTAGCATTGGTTAACCGCTATTATTTTATTATATCATTAAACATATTAAATACTCATATAATAAATTAGCTTCGAAATAAATGGGGATGTTGTTTGTAAATACAATACATCATCGAATATAATAAAGTGTTAACATGTATCCCTATTTCATATTGTGGGACATATATTACAATTAAATCATTCAACGCGTTCAACATATACTGTATGACCAGTATATCTAGATAACATAATGCTCTACACACACTATATTATGTTTTAGATTACCTACCTATATTGCACAGAGGTTTTTAAGCTTTGCCGAAACCTTTTCCTCTTATTAAAGAGTTTGGTCTTAACAATTGTAATCTTCATTTTGTCATACATGCATGTTAACATATCCAGAGTATTGCATGCCCTGAGCGTCTATACCAGATCTTTGCCTAAGGTGCTTCAGGAAAATATTGACAAGCATATGTAATACTGGTTAGATAATAGAAGTAAATATAACTATGATTAGAAATACTTTAAAATTTTAGGTAGGTTTTTAAAATGGTTGAAACTGAAATGTTTACCTAATACCATAATTTAAATAATAAAATGACACAGTAGTTTTGCTTAGAAAGGCTGTACTTAATTTATAAGATCTCCAATCAAAACCAAGAGAAATCACTTTTTTTTAAACAAGTCACACTTTAGTTCAGAATTAAAAATAATTGTGCGATATTTTGTAATGAGATTAGATTACAACTGTAAGAAATAACTATATATATATATATATATATATATATATATATATATATATATATATATGTGCGTGTGTGTGTGTGTGTGTGTGTGTAGTGTATGGATGTGTGTATATGTGTATGTACGTGCGTGTGATGATGATGATGAATAATCACTTCAGCAAAGCTCTGTTTTCATGGTTTGTCTCAGCAGAACAAATGGGGCAATAGACATAAAATATACTTTTCATACTGAAGCCTGGCCCATAAATATTAATATAAACTGAAATCCATGTGAAACTAGTAACTATGTATTTGCTAGTGATTATTATTAGATATCATAAGACAATACACATGGACAATTCAAGTATGGCTTTAAGTTCTACAACTGGGAAATCTGGGTATCAAATTGGATAGAGAGAAGACCCAAATTGATTAAAACCATCATCATCACTACTGCTGCTATATATATATATATATATATATATATATATATATATATATTGTTTTGCCTCTTCAGTGTATATGAGTTACATTTCATTAATAAACCATAATAATGGTTTGAGAGATTTTGAACAAGCTATAAACATGAAAAAAATATTTTGGATGGTTTGTGACTAGTTTCTGACATCATACAATGTGTTCAAACGTTATTCTATACCCGTGTGAATTAATTTCCCTTGTTGAGTAATAGTTTGACTTAGGAATCTGCAATGAACTGCAGACATACACACAAAACATATGTAATTAGAATCAAAGAAATACTGCTTGATATATTTTATTCCGAAGGCAGCATGAAGATCAACAGGCACATTAGGTATTGTTTCTTTTAAGAATCAGCTGAAAGCAACCTGGTGGGGTAATATTGCATTACCAGTACATTGAAACCTTTCTATCAATATCATCACCCAGTATGAAAATAACAGGACATATCTTTCAGCTACTATGGTCTGAAGACAATAAAAGTACATTATTTCGATGAAGTCATTAATGGTGTCTATCTCTTTTGGATTATTCTGAAAAATGTCCGCAGCATATTCCCAACCAAAATCAGTGTTGGCAAAAGAGCTAAAATTCCATCCACATTTACAAATTGAGAAAAGGGTTTAGGAATGAGGCAAAATGATGACTAAGTCATGCTATCCCTTAAGAAGCATTCAATATCTAGCTGGCCATCATAACCATAAGGCTCAGAGGAATAATAATGATTCAGAAATGGCTATGAAGGATGTTAGTGTTCACGTATATATAGCCAGATGAAACTAGATAGCAATTACTCATAGCCAGCCATCCAGCGAACCAATAGAACCAATAATACCTTTTGTCTCCACCATAAATATCTGCCATTTTACACATAGTCATAAACAATTTCGTCTCTGGGTTTTATATTTTTAGTAGCAAACAAAGCTAGATGTAACTTGATCAGAGTCTTGCTTATCTTTTAGTTGACATATGTGGATGCAGCTTCATTCACGGGGTGACATGAAATGTCTCGAGTGGATCTGACATCTATGCTCTTCAAAGAAATGGAAGAATATTTCAGTAGTACACCGATATATAGAAACATGTAAAAATCAAGGGAAACGGAATGTTATATGTATATGCAACTTGAAATCCTGTTTAAGATGCTTAATTGGATCATTAATGACATCATATTTAGCGAAGAACAAGAACTATGAATGTATGCTGAGTTCCCCATGGCACGTCCGATATCATAATATAAGTTATGGGTCTGAAAAATATCGTACTACATTGGTACTTGCATAATAGTAGACACACATTGTTTTGTCAAAATGACATATTTCAAAATGGATTTGTCGTTTATCATTGAAATGCCCCTGTGGTGAGCAGCCACCTACGATATCAAGCTATCTATGAGGAAGTTGTTCATTGCAGGGACCACTGGAACATCATTTTACTATGTTAAAGAAGTATATGATATATGATTTCTCAGCTAATACATCCGGCACCGAATAGCATAAAACATCACTCCATTATTAAATGCCTGAAACAAGCAGAACATATGAATTAGACATATCGCTCCCCCAGCGCAACACACCAGTAACAATAAGGTTCAATATAAGTTACAAAGGTTTTGTGCTAGAGTGGCGATATTTGATACATGTATCAATCTGTACCACACGCAGGAACATTATTTGTAGTTAAATATACTTCCCTTACATGTACATAATGTTCTAAATAAAATATATTAGTATTATTATTATTATCACAATTAGCCACCACCAATAACTGTAAATATGGCTTTATTCAATTTTCAAATGGTGTAATGCTATATACAGAATCACACCATTTTATCTATAGATTTCTGTTATTCCTGTTCATTGTTTCAGTAAATAGCAAAGTAATTTTTCCCATGCTTGAAAATAAACAGATTAAGTATCTTCGATACTTTTGCTTACATATTATCTCTGCATCCAGGTTTCTTTTGCTGATCTGCTCACGAACATTCTAAAGAAAAAATCACCTGGTTCATATGATCTTATGCTGAAAATATATATATAAGATATGTATTGAAAGTCATGTAATTTTTATAAATTACAGTGTTTACTCCAACTCCAACTCCAAATTAAATAAAAATATATCCATCACCATTAATGTATATTAAACAATATGTCGATATATATATATATATATATATATATATATATATATATATATATATATATATATATATATATATATATACTAATCTTTCTGATACTGAACACGCCTTAAATTTTTCTTTATCAACTAGACCAATGCTAATCCACGATCTGTCTTTTGACTGACCCTCCGCCCCAAAGTCTAACATTTTAAACAAATATGTGTGCAACACACATATTTTCCATGCAGTGATACATTTTTTCTTAATTAAAGATGAACATTAGATACATCAACACGATATGAAGTACTGTTTAAATGTATTAGTGCAATAAGAGAAATATAACATTACTTTTATCTACTTTTATTTGGAATCATAATATAATTAGCACAATATTGCTGAACATTAACATTATAGTAAGGTCCTGATTTTTTTCATGACATATATTGAACTCTTCATTTAAATTTTATGCACCTCATCTGTTCATCCCAGTCTAACCTTTCATCAACGTAAATACTCAGGAATATTACAAATTGTTTCTTTTCAAATGTCCTGTTTGCTATTTTAACAGGTTTGCACCTGTCTTTGACAAAAGTTACATACTGTGTTTGTACAACGTTTAAGGCTAATTTATTAGGACAAAACCATTCAGTCATTGAGCCAAGCTCAGAATTTACTGAACTATATAACTACTTAATATCAGAATGCATTGGATACTGTTGCATCATGAGCGAATAATATGGCTTTGCAGTTCGTAATATAATTTGAAGGTCATTTGTGTATAGAATAAAAAGCGACGGACATTCACATAGCACTAAGTAATGGTAATTAACAGTGACATATTTCCATCCAAATATATATAATAATTCATCACAGAAGCTGGATGAGTTTGTATTTGCATGTGTATGTGTGTGCGTGTGTGTGTGTGTGTCCCGATACTTATTTTATATACACAAAAATATAACACCTCAAATGAAGCCAACAGCTACAACAACTAAATTAACACTAAACTGTTATAGTAAAATGGATCAAATGAGACCACTTACTATTATACTACTTAAAGTAAGGGATAACTATTGAATTGTACACATAGACAATGTGATGCAACTAATTCGTTACAGGCACAATATATTAGTCATGATTATACCACTACTGGCATATCATCTTTCATTTTTTCACTATAAATTATTCACTGTAAATAAGTAATTTTAGTAAGAGCTTAATTAACATTACACAAAGAGATAAACCCACTAGAGAAGATTTAACCAGCATACACACTAATATAACCCAACTCTAGATGCATTGTCCCAAGGGATGGGACTTTGTCAAATGCTTATATACAACATATACATTTTACTTGTTGAACATTTAGGTTTATTTTGATTATAGTCACAAATATTTATAATGATATGACTAGAGCCACAGCATTAATCATGATATTGTTAATTTGCACAAATAAATATGCAATCTGCTTTCCTCGAGATAATTCCATGTATGTTTCTGAAAATAAAAATGCAGTTGTACCTAGAATTAAAATGGCAAACAATAATCAACAAGATAATCATAGCCTTTGCTTTGTGTATAAGAGGGAGTGGAAGGGGTTTGCAAAATGTATATGCCATTCCTGAAAACATTTACATATTATACCAACAATACAACAAATATTAGTTTGGATCTAGATATCCTTTGTGTTGATTAAAAGCAACACCGAGACAGCAGCGCCTTTTTGCAATATCATTAAATACTTGTCAGTTGATTGTTAGATTGTTGACAGTTGGGAAATAAACCAAAGTAGGAAAATAATTGGACCTATCCCTTTTGACAAAGATGTATACATACTGTAACATAGTCCAACTAAGATCTAGACTATATGGTCCATGTAAGACTATTGGCTTCCTATCAAGTTAAAAAAAGTACTAGGTAACTACTAATCTTATATTATTTAAAACTTGTTTGGTTAATTAGTTTTTGCTAGAGTGACAATCGGCTGTCTGTGATGAAACGTGCCATGATATTATTAATCTGTAAAGCATAAACTCTTCAACCAGGAAAAAAGTCGAATTGAAACATTGCCAATTCAACATAGAGTCTAAGCCCTGGACAAGCGTTCCCATGACACCAGAGAACAGTTTACAAGCTAAGACTGGTCTACTTAGGCCTACACTTATTATTATTCTGGGCTTGGAAAATGAAATAAAAAATGAACGATCATAGAGACTTATAGATGATCATGATAGAACGATGGTTAACTTTTGAGGTTTTGAGGTTAACAGCGATTCAAAATTTAACTATGCGACAAAATGATTGCAATCGTAAAAATATTTATCTGTTTTATATCTAGGTCCTATGTTATTTTACCTCTTACTTTCGGAAGGTTTACGTTATCCGAGTGGCGGAGTCATTTATTCATACACACTGCATAACTACACTATTTAAATTACATTCAGAGAACAGCAAATTCAGCAGCATTATGTACTCATTCGATACATTGTTCAAGTCCGATGACAGGAAATACATTTGTCCGAGTACGGTTGGCATGCAATAGTCTAGCCGGGCACAAAGCAAAACATAAAGTATTTCGCATCATGAACGAAAACCTGGATAATTCTGGCCAATCTATCATAAATAACACCACACATTTGGAGTACTAGTTTTTGGCATAGCTGTGTATATGACGTATGCAAACTTGTGCAACAAATAACGCCACTACTATATAAATGATGACAGTTATAGAATAAACTGTTAAAAACAAAATTTCAGTTTGCCTGAATGCATTTAATATATTTCAACATAAAGTAAACACATCATCGTGAAAACGTAATAATAATATTAAAGCGTTCTCCTTACTCAGTATCACAATATATATTTTTAAGTGATAAGTAAGTAATAAGTACGTTTTCTTAATTGTCTACTTAACTATTTTGGTTATATTTATATTTAATTATTATCATCTTTAATTGTTTTAAATTATTACCATATTTATTTCTAGCTAATTGTACACAGCATGAACATGATTTATCAGTTACATATCATTAATGATGGTAATTATAATAGCAAGGATTCTTTGTAAAAAAGAAGAAAAAAGGTTTATATACATCTGCTTTGAGTAAGGATTTAAGTTTATTTATACATTTATACATTTACAAGTACCATTTCTTTGAGAAGTTCACAGTTGTTTAAAAAAAAAACTTAACACCCAATCAAAGCCAGTTTATAGTTATAATCATAATGTGCATAATTGGTAAACAAATACAGATATTAATTGTGGAAAATGACCTCTGAAAACAAAATTGATGGAGATAAAATTAATAACTTAGACCTCTTCATACAAACAAATAAAGATATATTATATTAAGATTTAGCACGCAAAAAGATTCTTATCGACACAGACAAAAAGTATTATAAGACAAATTTTCTTTCTATTTTTACTCCTATTAATAACATTTTATGGTTTATTGTAAGTTCTTATCACGTTAATATGATAGGCAAAATAAGAAAACACATATAATGACTAGCTTTGATATATATATATATATATATATATATATATATTATATATATAAAAATATATGTATACATATATTTTGGTACAAGCTTACATTTAGTCTGACAGATGGCACGCATCAGTTTGATTGCCGTCATGGTAAAACAAATCTTATTTTTAATTGTGTTTCATTTAACAACTTGTTTGTTGAGTTACTAGATTATCTAGTATTATTTCATTTATAGTTTATTGTTTATTTGGTTGAACTAGTATTTACTTTTAAAGGGTTCATTCCTCTCTCCTACAAGCGGAACATTCAAACGTATATATAATAACAAATCTATAAATCAATATAAAGGAATGAACATTATATATAAGTTAGATCAGGTGATCGTGTAGACACCTTCCAGTGATATTCATATTAATGAATGGAGTGAAAGGTCAGTCAATGCTATGTTACGTCACTTGTTATTTTGTATAATATAAATGAATCAGAATGTCATTTTGACCACTGTTCTAACAATAATCGTAATACAATAAATGTTTTTTTTCTTATGTGCTCTGGGAAAGGAGATTAATTTAATAAAGACAGGTTTGTCAGCTGTCCCTACTCTTGATATTGATAAAACAACAATCTCAAATCCAGCGTTTAACTTTGGTAGAAAATTTAAAAAAAATGATTTCTTTAGATATTGCCGTAACACCTGTATTTAAAAAAAACTGATACGTTTATGTCGAAAACCAACTGGATACCAAATGATAAAGTAATACACCCAAATCCCCTTCACTGTATTTCAAGCTTCATATCATAAATGAAAAGCTTAACTAGTCTGAAGGAAAACAATAATATAAACCAATTGGAATCAGTACCCCTCAGAGATATCCGCAAAAAAGGCTTTGGTATTTAAAAAGCAGATAAATAAGTAAAGGTTGCAGAAATATTAAATAGACTAAGAAATTCTGGTGTTATCACAGATAAACAATTGCAATTTTTATTACCGCCAATTAATCTAAGGCCTCGGCGATACTATATGCTTCCTAAAATTCATAAGGCATTTAACAGTTGGACTTTTCCAGATAAGATGCCACCTGGTAGACCTATAGTATCTGACTGTATTAGTAAATCTAAAAATGTTGCAAGTTTCATCGACAGTAATCTTAAACAACCTGCAATGACGCACCCTTGTTATTTAAAAAATACCTACGATTTTGTAGATAAAATGGCAAAGCTAGTCATACCTGATGGATGCTTGCTTATAACATTAGATGTTGAGAGCATGTATACAAATATTGACCATGCCCAAATGGCTTAATGCAGTGAGTGAAGCCTTATATGACGGTATAATACAACTCCTTGAATTATCATTAAAAATAACGATTTTCTCTTTAACGGCAATGGTATATTAGGTCACTGGCACTTCAATGGGCCATGATTGGGCTCCTCATTATGCCGACATATACATGGCTAAATTTGAGAAGGAGGCCTTATATAAAGCAGCTTTAAAACCACATACATACTATCGTTATTTAGATGATATATTTATTGTGTGGCCCCACGAAAAAAAGGCTTTTAATGGATTTTTGGATAGTTTAAATAATCACGAACTACCAATTAGATTTAAAGCTACATTAAATAGCAGAAAATTGATTTCTTGGATACAACCATATTTAAAGATCCAGAAAATGAAAATGGATTATTAACAAAGGTCTTCTTTAAACCGACAGACACTCATCAACTCTTGCATACAGATTCCTTTCACCCTAAACATACCTTTCAATGAATCCTGAAGTCTCAGATCTCACGTTTATTAGGATTTGTTCAAAAATTACAGATTTTGATGAAGCATGGCAGATATTGTCTCATTCATTATGCAAAAGGAATTATTCAAAAAGATGGCTACGTCATATTAAAAGTAAAACTGTCCGTGAACTACAAATACAACAACGTTGTATTAATCCGACTAATCCTGCAAATAGTCAGTGGTGTTCAAAACCATATGGGATTAGCAGATGTAGATCATGCGAGATATTGTATTCTTGTCACAATATCACAAGTACAGTTACCAATAAAACACATGGAATAATAGGCAATTTAAAATGTAGCTCATCTAACATAATATATGTTTGTGAGTGTTTACGTTGCTCTAAACAGTATGTAAGCGAGAGTAATGGCGAACTTCGTGTTAGAATGAATGGCCACATATTTGCGATTAATTCAAAAGTGATGACTTCTGCGTAATTCACACATCTTCTAGAACATACACAGATAAATAAAGAATTGCCTGAACCATCTCTAGAAGATTATGATTTAATTCCGATTGAGCGGTTACCTACTACAGGTTCATACACTCAAGACAAGATACATAGATTAATTCGGGAAAATTTGGATAGATATCTTATAATAATAATAATAATAATAATAATAAATTTATTAAATAATAAATTTATTATATATTATTATATTATTATTATTATTATTATTATTATTATTATTATTATATCTTAGGTACATTAGAACCGGGAGGTCTTAATAAGAAAAGATATGAAGATGTTATAAAACCTATACAAAATGAGGACGTTGTCCCATTTGTGGTACCATTTTCAAAAACGGCTAACATAGCAGCAAGAATAATTAAAACACATTATAAAATTCTCCAAAAGAAAGAAGTGTTGAATGATTATGAATATAGAATCATCACAGCTTATTCTAAACACTGAAATACCTCATAAACATACAAATCCAATAAATACTATGACCTACTTGTCACTATTATAAACATTTATATCTGCGTTTTAGCAGTCTGTTATGGCGGAATTGCCGTTCTATAGATATGAAAATAAATATGCAATATATATTTTATCCGTTGCATTCTTTTGTGGAACAGCATATTAGGACCAGTTGGTTAGTGTTTATTATCTGTTCAGTGGTATCAGCGCAATCATTGATACGTGACGAGCATTTTGCCATACGTGTTAAAAACGTGATATTTGTTTAACGAGTGGGTGACCAATAAAACACCCAAGGTCCAAGTACCATCATGTTGAGGAGTTCTTGGCACGTGGCGTATCGATTCCAAACAGAAGGGCATTGCCAAAGCTCTTGGATAGCACAGTAAATAGTCTCAAATGTGCTTAAGAGAAATCGTGAGACGGGCGTACACACACCCAGAGCTAGACCCGGACGTCCTCGTAAGACAACAGAAAGAGAAGACCGTTTTATGCTACGTTTGTGCCGAAATGGGCGTGCCAAGTCAGCAAACACCCTTTGTGCTGAGTGGTTACGGTTCACTAATACCCCATATATCCAGAATGCAAGTGAATCTGCGATTGATCCGTGCAGGTTATTTAACCAGACTACCTCTGAACAAACTTCTATCTTAGTGTGAAAATTACAAAACTAAGCATACATGTTACATGCTTGATTTGACGGAAAATGTAAATAATTTGTTATTTACCTCGTTTCATGATTTATTCAATCAATTTTGTAATTAAAAGGGCCATGAAATGAATAATACAAATATGAGATGATTATTTATTTTCTAAACTAAGTATGACACACACACACACACACACACATTCTTATATATATATATATATATATATATATATGGATTTTATTTATGTATGTGTGTCCGTCCTTCCGTCCGTCTTACCGTCTGTCTGTCTGTGTCAATGTTTTTTTGTTTGGGTGCTTGCGTGCATTCGTACGTGCGTGCGTATTTTGGAATACATATATATGTTGGCACTGCCTAAGAAAATCAAAACTTATACATCCCTTAAAACTTGTATCACGATTAATATATACATAATTAAATTAATACATAGTTGAATTTTTCATATACGTCAAATATGTCACGTCCACAAGGAAGCGGTTGATTAATGCTGTGCACAAAAAGCGGAAGCAAATAAAAACATAAAATAATTTCCATAACGCGCATGTTGATCCAAGCTCCATGATGGGTACAAATAAACTGCCTGTTTGTACGTCTGTATGCGTGCGTGTCTATATATGTGTGTGTGTGTGTTTGTATGTATGTATGTATGTCCGGGTGTGTGCCTGTCTGTTTGCCTGTCTGTCAGTCTGTATGTCTGCCTGTCTCTGTATGTGTGTGTGTGCTTCCGCGTTCGTCTGTATGTGTATATGTATGTATGTCTGTATGTCTGTATGCTTGCCTGTTTGCGTCCGTGTCTGTCTTCGTGCGCGTGTGCGAATCCGTATGTGTGCGTGTAAATCTGTATGTCTGCCGGTCAGTGTGTGAGGCGCAGCTAATTCACTTTTCACCATTTAACATCACTGCTCGCAGTAAGCAAAAGGTGCGTGTGGTTCAATCGCAAGTAACCACATAAATAAGATAACTACTTTGACAACATAGTTTACATTCATTCGGAATTGTATGTGGTCCATAAGTAACACACACACACACACACACACACACACACACACACACACACACACACACACACACACACACACACACACACACACACATATATATATATATATATATATATATATATATATAACATTTCGACTCTAGAGATGCTGACCTCATTTTTATTATCGGTACAAATAACTAAATTAATCCTACCTATATGAACCATATCGATAGACGTGGTGGCAAGTTGTTCACGAACCTGCGTGAAGCGTTAGGCCACATATAAGCCCTCGGCGTGGTGATAACCAACATTAGAGTTGTTTGAACACGTGAAACAATGTACATCACCTCAAAATGGAAACAGTGAAGCGATTTAATTCAAAAAACAAAGTAGCAATACTGCACAATGAATACTTACTGGACTAGAATAAAATATCGTCTCAAACCTGGTTAAATACTATGACTTATTCGAATATAACAGCTAATCCTCATAGGTTTCAATTCATCACTAACTGAACGTTCACCCACGCCTAATATAGCGTCCATACTCAGTTTAATTAGCAAACAATGATGTGTGTGTGTGTGTCTATATATATATATATATATATATATATATATATATATATATATATATATATATATATATATATATATATATATATATGTGTGTGTGTGTGTGTGTGTGTATGTATATTATTCATCTATTTATATTTACTTTAGGGAGTATTCCTCTTTTCCACAATATGATAAATATAACGACAACTGCGACAGCCAAGACAAGGGCAATGAATACACCAATTATGATAACAATATTACCTGTTTATGATGATTAAAACACACGTGAACATATAGTATTGTTAAAATATCCAGCAATCTATTCATATTCATCAATTCAAAAAACAAAAACATAAACATCTCGTCAGAAAAAGGAATAAGCAAAATAAACGAAATGTGAACTTAACCGAAAAGACATTTTCTATTATATAATTCAAACTATTTCAAATTCGATCTTAGTGTCTTACTTCCTGTTATATCAACAGGTATAGCAGCATTAGCATCTTGGTACAACAAATCCTCTCCTCATACATCGGGCTTCTGGATCTGCTAATGGTACATCTAAAGTAAAGTCGTTTACGCTTGTATCCTGTTGCAATTTCAGATGTTGTTTAGTTGGTTCTGTAATGTTAGCTTTATCACAGATGATAGTGTCTCTAAAACTGTTATGAGTCAGATGATCCGATATTATAAAGTGCATTTCAGCACTCTTTTCGAAGATTGTGATATCTGTATTTTTAGTAAAGACGGCTTTTACTGAAAATGTAAACCACAAACAACAACATAAAACAACCAGTTGGGCTTAGTTAAACCTCTATGTTTATCAAACATAGGACATATAACAAATACGTACCTCATTCCCATAGGCTTCTTTGAATCCCAGGAACAAGTTAAAAAGCAACTGTGAAAACAATTAATGTTTTCTCAGATATTGAGCTACAGCTAGAATATTTACCCAAAGTTCTAAATTTAGTTAGTTCTCCATAATTAACTGAAATGACTTGAAAATCGTTCTCCGCTTTTATCCTTTTACAGTATTGGTATTTTACAGGCAGTAGTGTATTTTAAGGTATACACAAATATAACTACTTTAATGACTCCTGGAGCAGTATCTACTTCAGCTTCATGCACGATATCATTTCCTTCGTCCTTATGCAGCATTGCAAATCGTTGTTCAAAACCACAATTAAAGCCAGTTTTTCAATTGAATGTAATGCTAACAGCAAAATAATTGTTGTTGTCTACAAAGATGATAACAATGTAAATAACTAAAATGTACTAATTATTAAGCCAGCAAAACCACTTACACATAATATCAATGTAAAATTAATTTTTCATAGTACGATGCTCATTCATAGCTGTAAATATGTATTCGCTCGTGTCCAGAAAATGAACATTACAAATCTGATATTCTGCTTTGTGTACAATGTGACAGGTAAATAATGTTGTTGTCCGTCATGCTATATAGTTTAATATCAGAGACAGGATTACTTGTCATATAACAAATGAATGTAATGTCATCTTTCTCGACAATCGGTTGGAAGTACTTATCGATATTAAAGGCGAAACTGAAATATAAATATTTTTTAATTATTTGTGTTTTACTCCGATAGATGTAGTCCAAGAGCTAGAAGGATTGCATTTATGTTGTATTTACTAAAAGGTCTGAGGGTTGTTTCTTAATGACAGGTTTCTTCTGAATTCAGAAATACATTTCTGATAAGTTTTCATAAATCACCCTTAAAGTGAGGTACCTTCAAACTCCAAAATCGCGATCCCACGGGACGCTGTATTTTAACTAATAGCATTTTTATCTTTGAAGCAAGTTATGCTTTCCCAATATTTACAAAAGAAGTATCATTATAATCAGTGGCATCAGTGGGTTCAGTCGATATACAGGAAATGTATGGTAAGTAAGAAATTGTGATATATATTAATATTACTTTTGATATAACCCAAAATATTTTAGATTACTCAATGAGAAGATAATTATTTACTTTATCTTTTGCTTGGAGAGAAGAAATTCCAATGCCCTGGTCTATATGACATATTCCAACAATGGTTGATGTTTCTGTTATCGTCTAACACCAACCAGGTGTTTGTAGTTCATCCCGGAAATATATTGTGGAAATAATAAATATATGTGGTGATTGTTAAAAAAAGCTAAATGGAGTTTACAATATACAAACCAAATATTTCTCGAAAAGATTAACTGTCCAGCTATTGTTATTTTATTATATCAAAAATCAGATAAACTGGTGTCAATTACTTGCATGCTTGACATCAAATAATTATTACTATAATCAATATTTTAATTTGTTAATGGTTTACATCAATTTAGAAGAAAATAAATAACTTCTACTTTATTTGACAATAATGTTTTCAACATAATTGATTGTATATATAAATATATATATATATACATACTCAATAATACAAAAGTTCATGGCAAATTGTCATCACTTAAACATCAACACGATTCATTCCAAATCATCATCTATTCTATCCGAAACACATAGTATTTCCCTATTAGTCAGTTATGTAAATGCTTCCTCCGCTGGAAATGGGAGATGTATCTAGTTCCATCATTTGACATATATCATTGGCGCTTGTTCGCAATCAAACCGCTTGATTTGATAAGGCCTTTACTATATATTTCACTTGTCGTGGTATTTAGAACATTAGCATTAGGTGAGCCAGATTGTTCATAGACCTAAGTTACATTTGCAGCAGGCTTAGCAGTAAATCTACATGACATGAACCAATGGTATATTTATATAACGGTGAATGAAGAGAGTAGACGTTCAGTTAAATATGAAATGCATGCATAGTATGTGTGTAAAGGGTCTGTCAATAATCATACGAAAAGTGTCAATATTTACTGTTAACTATGAGTGCTATTTTATCGATGGTACTATTTCCTATTAAGTTGCCAATTTTAAATGGCAATTCACCGTCATATACTGTGGTATTAACCATATTGTACTCTATAGTTTGACAATTTCCAACTGATGTCATCCACAGTTGTAAAGAATAGGAATACATATCATCAATGTTATCACGTTGACCATCTAGTAGATTACAAATTATATTTAAACCTTCCTTTCCTTCAATAACCGATGTAAGTTGACTGTCAAATTACTGTTACTTGTGTGATAAATACATACACAGTATATGCAATGTATGACTTGGGCGTGACGTCACACCGCTTCCGTAAATACCATGCGCTCGCCTACTCCGTGGCAGAAAAATGTCCAGAACCACTCAAAGGATCGCATCTCAATAAGTTAGTACCAATTAGATCTAGACTTTATGTGAAAAATATAAACTAATTTAGTTATTATCTTTTATATCTATTATACTATTTGTAAGTAATTCAGATTATATTAAGGATTTGAGTGCCATTGACTTGGAATGTTAAAACGCAAAGTTGACTGTGTCTAACAATGCCGATTTAATCGACCCTTACTCAATACCGGCCACATATTGCCTATGTGATATCAAGTAAGTAGCTTATGTTACTTAGCAACATGTCACTACATATCTGATTGACTCAAAATACACCAAGTCCAGGGATAATATAAAAGCTTACCAGTCACTAGAAGCCTATGACATGTTTCAAGATAAATATAAATAGAATATAAATCCAATCCAAACATATATGTACCTATTGAATGGCTGGTCCATAAGGACGAATGGTGACCAGTTACAAAATGCATACAGGGCAATAGAGATAACTATCTGTATGTTCATTATTAAATGTTTGTGTGCGATGAAGATTCCTGTGATTTTTTAAAATTTATTCGCCTGCTGGGAATAGCATGTATATGTAATGTACTATTGATCATGATGACACATTATTACATGACATCAAAGAGATATTCTATGCTAAATTTACTCCTATGATGTTAAAAGAAATTGTAAGTAAGCAGCATGACATGGCTACAGATACAGAGAGATATGTTATGCATGTGGCGACATCCAACGTTTGAGCCCATGATATCTTGTTCTAGGTATGACTATTAAGTTGAATTGTATCATTACCCATATGTGAATATCACATGTGACCCCTTCAAATGTAGACAAACACAAAAACAGTCCTGAACAGGTTTTGAATTAATAGATACACATTATTGAATGTCATTCTTTGTATTCTAATAATTTATATTATTACTGTACTTCAGGTATTTTGTATCCTTAATTGAAATTGCATCAAGTAATCTATACACAGGTGTATGTAATTATAATGTGTGTGATTTTATATTAACACAGCTGTCTAAACTCCGAGCTGTGTTAGATTAATTGTTTACATGCACAGTCCAAATTGTGCATATACTTTGCACTATATAACACTGTAGATGATATTTATCCCCCGACATATATATTATTATGTGTATCAAATTTGAATTATATCTTATTGCGTATAATACTTAGAATACATATAGAAATAACATAAATAACTTGATCACTGTTCACGTTGTACTGTTATAATTCTAATTTAGTTATTTATTCTAATGAACTGGGATATGGCTGCGAGTAGCACTGATGTATGTCGAGGCTAGAGAACAAAAAGAGTCAACATGTGCTGTTTGTAAATATGTATTTATGTACAAATACAACTAAGCAGAACATATTACAAATTACATATATATATTAGTGAATTAACCAGGCTTAGTTCAATCTCAACCTGCACATTATTCTACAATACAGACAATAATTATCATTTGGTAATTACATTCTTAGTCAAATTGAGAGCACTGCATCATGAGATCTATTTATGTGAGAGATACAATACTATTAAATAGTCAAAACATTTCCAAACGGCCAATAACTCTCTCTACCTGTATTTGTACATTGGATAGTTGCCCCGATACATCAATATCATTTACATGCAGTTCCCTTTGCGAAACATGGAATCGTTAATATATTATCTGACACTTAACCACCCTTACCTGCATATATAACTGTCACTGCACCAACTGGACTTATGCCTATTATATATTTACATGGGCAGTTAAATTACTAGATTTCATTGCAGTCTATAATAAAAATAGAATCTCTATATTTTCTCCTAAAACATACAGGCAAATGCTCTCTAATGCTATTTCTATATGGCCATCCAATCAAAGCCCTCACATATTTGAACAAGACAGGTAGCTATAATCTAAAAAACAGTAGATACAATAGTTAAATCAAGACCAAATCTGCTAGCAAAGTCTTCCTATAAAACTAAATAATATTTATTTTACATCCTTACACAATTAATATAATATAACCTTGATTGTGTTATATTATATTATATTATTTGCTTTCGACACTATTGAGTTACCCATCAATGTAAAATTAGGTAACATGAGGCTGTTTCTATCATTTCTAGTTTCATAATAAGCTTACTCCTATATGACTATGTTATAATAGCACAACCAGGTCATATCATTGAACATATCTCCAGTATCGGAAATGTTCAATTCATTCCACCTTCACTGTTGCTATTACACACCTTGCTTAATTTTGGGAACCTTCTGTAAATAGTCCTTTAAATTAATTTAATTTATTGATGCTTGCTTGTCGTTCTTGGAATATCCCCAGGCTGTCGCTTGTTTGGCACAAGCTATATATTGATAGAACAGACATATTACTAATATACTGAAAGAATCATAGTTACAAACTTTGACTTTCAACTCGTCTTCATATAATTTTGGTTAAGTTCCTTATCAAACTTTGGACCAAACATTATGACAACACTAATTTTGATTATTTGGATAAGGCTGAAATACGTCATAATGATTACTTTGGCCCATACCAAAATATAATTTTCTTTTAATCTGGGAGTTTTACGCCATATGTATTCCGGATGCTAGATTTGAATTCTTTATAAGCAGAAACAGCGCTAGCGAATAAAATATGAATAAATCAAGTAAAGAAGGTATCATTAAGAAATATTATATACGTTATAGACATATACAACCGTTTTCTCCTCTTACAAGGTGGCTTGACGGTGGGTTATAAGAGCAGTTTTCTTAATTTTTCTTGCACATTTACTTTATCCAATCCACAATTTCTCATAATAATAATAATACTAATAATAATAATAGTAATAGCTGAAATGGCAGCTATTTAACGTAGCTGGCAACCGTAAATGAGGGAAATGCAAATGGTCTGTAAGTAACAGATTCACCACGGGAACTAATTCTAAATAAATTTACAATTATGATTTATGCCATATTCCGTGGGGAGAACCTTGCCAGTTGCCTGATTGGATGGACCAACTGCTTCTACTAGACTGACACGGTTGGGATTCTAACCTAAAACCTCCTCGACCGCTTAACTTTAACCATGGGTAAATGGTTTCACACTCTACACATGAGGCTAAACAGGCGTTATTACATTCTTCATCCTCGGGTTTCCTACAACTCTCACGCCGTCCACCTCATACAACATGTGTACTTGACTCACTCACTTTCATCTTTCCGTAACACATGTTCAAGCCAACTGAACCGATTCCTTTTAACAACTTCAGTCACCAGTTCGATCACTAGTATCTCCTTAACAAATGCACTTGTTACCTAATCTAGACACCCAACACATCCATCGCAATGATATCATCTTTGTCTGCGCATTCTTGACCCATGTATCTCTTCCATATACCATTGCATTCCTCACACATGTAACATACACCTTCCGTTTTTAACTTCAGTGACACACCCTTCCTTGTTAAGACAGCTTTCTAAACATTTTCTGTGCACAACCTATTCTAGCCACTGAAGATGATAACATAACTTTCCAACTCTGTCTAAACAAATATTTATTTCCAAATCCAGGTATTCCTGTATGTTGTTATCATCTAGATCACCTTCCCTGGTACACACCTTGGACACAACTGTATCCCCATAGTGAAACGTTCACACCTGAGCAAAAACAAACCGTGTGCACTGCTTCCTTCCCACAGACACACATATCCGCTTCTCTTTAATCCAAATATCACCACAGTTATTCCCTGAAACCATCATCTTTGTTTCGATGGTTGTAATCTTCAGCCCTTTTGCACCCATGCACTCTTTCAGTCGTCTTCTTCAACCCTTCCCCCATGCTCTCAGCCACCAACACCAAATCACTTGCTTCCATTGCAATCTTTTCCTGGCCTCACATGTCAGTGCTTTCATAATAACCATGAATGATAATGGACTCAAAACTAATCTCCTATATACTCCCATCTTCAACTAAATCCCTTCAATCTTCCCATACATGATTTTTACAACTGCCCTTGTGTTATCACCCATTATAATTACACCTTTCAGTTGCCTTTCTTTAATCCTCAATATCCTCAATGCATAATACATTGACTTCATGTTCGAGTAAGCATCTCCTGCAGTTGTTGTCTTACGAACATTGCACCAGGCATTGCCCTCCGGAGCATAATACCAAATTGCATTCCATCAATACTGTTTTTATATCTTAACCTACTTTCCAAAGCTCTTTCCAATACCTTTTGTTATAATAGCTTTATCGCTCGATACGACCCAAACTCCAATGGACCACATTTCCTCTAGTATTTTGGTATACAAGTACTTAGCTTCTAGGATATATGTACCTTTCCAAATCCATCGTCATGTGACATATCTCCGCGATCTTCTTCGCCCCAGCCTGACCAGTTATAGGAATGATTTCAGCTACCAACTCAATCAGTTTACTTGTCTTCCTACTCTTCATCTGTTCAATTGCTCACTCCATCTGCTTCACTGTGCTACTCTCTCTTGAACCTTCTACCATTCGATCCCATACATGTTCTATATACTCCTATTTTGTCCTAGCAATCTCAGGCTTTACAATTATGCTTCTACTCTCACCCTCAAACAGTTCTCTCACACTACATGTTGTTTATCCTTTGTCCACTATTTTCTTGTCTTGAACACAGATCTCTGCTGTTCCTCCATATTAAGCTTCTCCGCAAATTTCGTTTTCTTATGCTGCTGCGCTCTAGCCAATGCTTTCTTTGCGATCTTCTTTCGCATCTCTTATTCTGCCAACCCATCTTCTTCTTTGGGAGCATAGTTTCCATAGCTTGTACTTTAGAATCTACTCACTCAACCTGTTTCCAACTTCTTTATTCCTTCGCCATTAGAACCATCAAATGACAAAGGTTAATATATATATAATTTACAATTTAAACAAAATCACATTTTGATTCATGTTGAACTATATACGATATAAATAACATATACTTACGCATATAATACTTCATATTCACCATTATCAATAATTTTGTGCAGAAGTTAATGCAGATACAAATATAATTTAGTTAAATGAAGTTAAAACTGAAATCGGACGATGTATCTAGCTAGCACATGAGCAGTATATGGAGGTTTCTAAATTTAAAATAAATATAATAAAATTATGAGAATATATTTTTCATGTTTGCATTTGTTCTCACTTACATTATATTAAGGATTAAGAGACCTATCGACAGTATAACTATCTTATTAATATATTAGTCTATTTCTTATTACATTCTTACCCCTTAACATGTTTTTCTTGTTTTTGTGAGATCTTGTCTCTGTATGGTCCGACAAATTTATGCTTGTTTTTCGGAGCATCTTTAGCGGCTTTTGACTCACACTAATATAATAAACATTGTTTATATATATATATATATATATATATATATATATATATATATATATATATATATATATATATATATGTCTGTGTGTGTGTGTGTGTGTGTGTGTCGTATGTGTGTGTGTGTGGGGGTGTTTGTATGTTTAGCTGTGTATAATAAGGCACAGGCACAGAGAATCTCGAACCGTAATTCAAACTCTGGACGTTTCTTCAGGGGACTGAATCCAGAGTGGCGACTTTTCTTGCTGAGACATGTGTAATGTCTCACCAGTCCCTAAGCCGCTAAGCAAAATCAAAATCCGAATCACCTACAGCCGTTGAGTTTGAGAGTAGAACACCCAAGTCAGATCACTGCAGTAATTAGAATGTTTAGCTTAATTATCTAAGCAGCCCTATTTATAGCTATTTTTCAATTGTATCTTTCTTCAAAGCAATACTATATAAACTATATAACCCAATTGTCACTGTCTTCAAAGATCAGTTTTTACAACGGGCAGGCATCATGAAGCGACTACTATTAAAACTGTTTATCTTAATTGCTATTAAAAGACTGACATCTGCGTTGAAGCAGACCGTAATAGCGCGTCATAGCTTCCGTATTGTTTGAGCTATGCTATCATGTTCAAACCTGACCTAACGTCTGCTATTCTAATTATTGTAGTTCTTAAATGTTATTTATGACAAGCAGATATATATCTTTAGACACATATATCGTTAGACACACAAACACACATGTTATCAAATATATATATATATATATATATATATATATATATATATATATATATATATATATATATATATATATATATATGTCTCCACTTAACATTGTACACGAATTCCGTATGGAATCGCGAAGTGAAACAGCTAAAATATAAAAGAAGCAAAACTGCACAATAGATTATTACTAGACTATAACGAAATATCGTCTCAAGCCTGAGTAAATACTATGAATTACTCGAACCTAACAGCTAATCCTCATACATTTCCGTTCATCACTATGTAAACGTTCATAAACGCCTAATTTGGCGTTCCTAAGCATATGCAATTAGGTTTGGTGGGATCTAAATTAAAACGCCTATCCACTTGATCCATGGTCGAGAACAGCGGATTTCAGGCAGATCTCCGATCATGTGTGGTTATCTAATAACAAGAGTTTAATGGGACCACCTTGAAGTATCTTTTTTATTTAACTGTTTATTCATAAAATATTTGGCCTTAATAAAGTATCTTATAGTTTAAGACGTATTAGCCAAGTTATTGTTTGCATTTTATAACATATTTGAGTCACATACATTGTGTATGTTTACCTGGCTTTAAATACAATATTAATTGATGATAATGCAAGTTCCTATGGAACAGAAAACATTCCATAAAATTATAACTCCGAAAATCGCGGCTGGCTTCAACTTGGCAAGTCAAACCAGAATATGATTTTGCCTTAATATTAATCATGACGTTTCTACAAAAAGTATAACCAAAGATCGCATAGGGGAAGATGAGAGAGCTGGCCGTTTGGCGTATAATAAATATGCGGTGCCAAATAGTCACTCAATGGTCACACAACTAGAATGATCCGTTAGCAAGCCTTATGTTATGCACAGCATCACTCGTGTTATTGTCTTCTATGATCCAGCACATTTATTGACGAATATACAATAACAAGACTATGAGACTCACCACCCATCAGTTCCTTATTCCTTTATACCTGATGCCATCAGATGTATTATAGTTATTTTAGCTCACACACTCTGATTACATTAAAGGAAGCTCGTATCAGCATTTATATGGCGTTATAGATTTCTCACTAAATTTCAAAAATGGTGTGTACTAAATGTCCTGCAGGTTTAGGTGGACTTTTAAATAAAGTAAACTATTCCCATGTGTTTACTTCTGCTAATTAGTATCAATATCTTCCCAATTGTCGTCTTGTATCCAGTTCAGATTTAACTGATCAAAGTAAGAATGTGATTCTTGTAAAACATTAAAGTTTATTGTACACTTGTACATTAATATCCATCTACACCCTGTGTTACATGTGAATAGTAGATAATTCAATAGCTGCAAAGTCAAAATGAACCGTAAACCTGTGAAATTAAGACATTGTTGATTAATCAGTGTCATTAATTATTATTTCTTGTGTCTTTATGTACACTTGTAAAAGCTTGTAAGTATTACTTTTAAATTCAGAAAACATATTCTGGACTTGTGTAATACCAGTAAATAATAAAATGCAGAACTTATTGTTTATTGAATATTTAAGGAATAGTTTTATCCGTGAATATATCCAGTTAGATTGTCTAATGCCCGTTTAATGCCGCCTTCTCTTGTGAAACTCCATTCGAAAATAAGAAATAGTCTACCATGTATTCCGCAAGGCGGCGCTGCTAACAGTTTATTTCACATCTTGCCATAACATATGGCTTTCTGTCCCGTCTAATTCTATATGGTCTTTGGTATAGCCCATGCATTGACTAAATGGACGACGCATCATGATGAACAATGCTAGAAATCAGAGCAAAATTTCCGAGTGAAAAGTTCTGATATTACGTTATATAACGTTATAATAAAGTTATTCTAGTAAATTTAATGCAACGTTTTATTTCAATAAACAGTTATTTCATACGATGCATTGCCTAAATAGCTGGTCAATTGATATCCATGGCTTAAACCAGTCAGGAACATGAAGTACGCTTTTATCTCCACACTGGCAATGTAGTCGGCACATTGCTTCATACAGCCTGGCCGTTCACGATCCTCGTGGCTTTCAATGTAGCTTAGGAGTGCCGGCCACTGCTGCAGAAAGAGGCTGACGCATTTCTTCAAGATCAGCCACCATGTGCTGGCGTGCTTCCGGATCTTTAAATGTGCCACGTTATAGAACCCCAGACACTCGCGATATTCTTCTTTGCGTTTGGTGCTGTGATTTAAGTTAATGTACACGTCAATCAGCAAAGAAAATAAAGTGACATAAATAAATAAAATCAATGGATTTTCATAAGGATTACTCGAGTACCAAAAGAAAGTACTGACATAAATAAATGATACCAATGCATTTCTTTACAATTTAACAACAAGAAGCTCAGGCAATGTGTGAATCAATAAGTCATAAGAAAATGGAAATTTATGTACTTACTAATCAAAATAACTCAATTGTTGCAGTTCAATGACACATCTCAGCTAGCAATTTAAAATGGTAGGAAATGATCGCATTCACTAAATTAAAAACAAATTCCATGGAAAAACATCAGTAAATACTTGAAACAGTTGTCGATGGTTTCAAATATGTTCGCTTCGGTGCCGATATTGTAGATCGGTATATCGACAAATCGGTATCACTTTGACGAGTATCGCCGTGTCTTTTCGCCGCCTTTAGTTTCGTCAGTCGGCAACCAAAATTTGTAGTTCTGACACAGCTGGACAACGTTGGCATCAAGACGAGGAGCCAATACTTTCTTGGCGATCATGGTGGTCTTCATACGGCCCGACGTGAACTTTCCCGCAATATCGCTATCGGGGAACAAGCGTGTTATAGAAAACGGCCAATCAGAATTAATTAAGATTTATTTTTCACTTAGGTTTCGTTGAAATTGCGGGAGATCGGGTTTTCCGCGCGGGACTGCGGGAGATTTGATGTGATTGCGGGAGTCTCCCGATGAATGCGGAAGACTTATCATGTATGGTAATTAATATAAAGAGTGATATTCCACTTGTCAGTATTGATAAATCAAGAATATAAGGTCAACTGGTATATAAATCACTGATAATTGTATCCATGGATATCGTTTTACACAGAGATTCCTGGTTACTAATGAGTAAGGAAAATATTTATGCTTTTCTTCAATTCTCTCCTAACTTGGATTGTACAAATTTGGCTTCAAATATTGGGAGATTCCTGTAAATATGTGTTGGCATTAGATGCGAAGAAAATATGCATACTGTTTTGTAGGAAACTCTTACTTGTTGGTTATATCTCCTATTTATTCATCACCTTCTAATTGTTGAGTCTTTATAAAATGTCGATCCATGACATCAATTCCGTAAAAGTCAAAGAAATGAAGTAAATATATATGGGTAGGAAACTTTAATGTATTTGTGTGTGCATGAATATATGTAATACATATATTTCAGCTAACGTTTTGCTGGAAAGTGCACATACCTTCAGAATATAAATAATCATGAAAGCAAATACTGTAGCTGTACACAAGAAAATATGTAATATTTTATTCAAATAGTACACACCTTTGACAACATTATGTTCTACTTTCTTCTATTTTGGGATTAGAAACTCCTACTTTTTATATAACCATTCTGGATGGCAACTATGAATTTGTCAAAAACAGGTATATAATTAAACTAACTGAGGTCACGTTTCCCCTTAAAATGCTTATTTTGGCTTTGAATCAGACACATGAATTAAAAAGTAACTTTGTTTCTTTTCAGATATAGAATAACCAGTGCTGTTCACGTACAGGCGCCTTCCATCATTCATCAAGACATTTAGGCTACTATTATGCAATAAATTAATACTGTATTATTATATGATGATGATGATTATAATGATTGATGTTTTACAGCCACTTTTGAGATCCAGGCCATTATCTTCAAAGGTAATGAAGCGAAGTCAAACATGAAATTTGTTTTCAGATATGCCCACACCAAGATTATAACTCAGGTGTTAGAGATATATGGCCCAACGCGCTATCAAATAAACCACAGATGTGCCCCATAATAGTATGTGTTAATGACGTCTTGATGTTGTCATTATGTTATTGATATTGCGTTGTCAATACGTTATTGACATTACGTTGTTATTACATTGTCATTACGTAATTGTAACGTTATTAAATTACGTTGTGGTGATGTAGCTTAAACTCCACACTTTTACATAAGAAATACGTATTTATAATTACGTAAGGATAACTTGATCATTACGTTTCAATAATGCAATTATTAGGTAATATTGGTAGCTGGGATAGCTATATAACTCAATGTATGCACATCACTAGTCTGACAGTTCCAGAAATGCATTGCTTGTTTTATTATGTCACACATGTTTGTCATGATCGTTTGAAAAACAATAGTATCCAAAAATTAGGAAGCATCCACACAATATGATAACAACAAAATTGCATACGAGCTTCTTTTTGTGTGGTAATTAGTTTAGCCGGTTTCCCATACGGATAGTTTCAAACGTGTTGTTTTTAGGTGATCCTAATAATTGAACTAATATTTTGTTCTGTATCCACACTTCACTAAAGAGTGACATTTATAATAATATTAATAATAATAATACATTTTAATATAGCGCCTTATTCTATTTGAGTTAATCTACAGTGCTTGACATTAAACATAGAATTTAAAAATATTTAATTTATAAATGTAATGCTCCATCTAGAGCATTATAATGTTACTGCTATGTACCAACATGAAATATAAAAATAACTCAATATTACCTTTCAAATATTTAAGCACAATTGTAGCGTCAATCACATATTACCATCAAACGAAAACCTTTAATGTGTAATTGACACTGGATCTTATTACTAAATATAAGATTTTGATGACACTAGTTCTAAATGTATTTGGTAACTTTATTGTGTTTCTATTGTTTGTGCCTGAATTACGATACCAATACGTTTGATTAACTGTGTAACTTTAAGTGTCCATTTCTAAGCACTTGAAGTGAATAATTATTGTTTTCGGAAAACATCATGACATGAATACTTACAATAATATATGATTTTTTTAATGAAAACAAATAATTCTTATTCCCCAAAACACTTTAAAATCGAATATTTTCAATGCAAAGTCGTTTGCGATTATTTTGTTTCTCGCAAGATATATATGATAAAACAAAAGTTATATTTAGATCTCGGATAAGCTTTTATAATGGCTGCTTACTTATATATATCAAATAAAACAAAATCAGAAAACGTAAACACTTTTACTTACTAATTACTTACCTCTGTAGTTCTTCCAAACACCAATTGGGTGTGTTAGTGGCATACCGTTTAAGATTAGTGCAATCTACGTATATAAAGACTGCAATATATAAATACCGTATGCAACGGTAGCATCTTCTCCACTATTAGCTTTTACTACAAAGTAAAGTAATTAATATAACAAGTCATTGTTTTAAATAATTAGAAAGCTAAAATTATATTTTGCGAAGAAGCGTTACTTAAATCATGTTATTGCATTGTTAAAATGTAAATTGTTACCGTGTTAATATGAGTCAAACCATAATACTTCGAGCGAAAATTTAATTACATGAATCCCGAAAACATATTTCTACAAACCATAATCACTTCCTTATTGATATCTATCTAATTAACACTAATACAATATGCTCGATGAGTTAAATATTTTTAAATTCTCAAATACCAACCTTTTGTAATAAACCTCCTGTTACATGAGCAAGATGTAAAACTAGTAAAATATCAGTTAAATATTTGTAATTACTTAAATACCTACCTTTGTGTAATAAACCTGTTGTTACATGAACAATATATAAATATTAATGCAATAGTTGCGTATTAAAATCTACACAAACGTTATCAGTTAATCAGTGACAAGAGTCAAAGAGCAAAATATCAACCCTCGATGGTTGTGTTCGTTTGTGTTTGTGTTTGCTCCTATTATATGTTATAAATGCCAGCTGGTCAGGAGCTGAATCAGGTATTGTGACTGTTGGTAGTTTTATACCTGATTAGATTAATGATCATTTTAATAATATGAGCGAAAACCTTGTCAGATTATCAGCTTTAACCTTGTGTCATAACATTACTAGATAGTAATTAAAAATCAGGTAATGTATACATTTCATCATTATTTAGTGAGTTATTTACAGGAAATAGATAAATAGAACTACATAAAACATTAACCTCTGTAGGTGAGGGTGAGCCAATGGTGATATTTTCAGTAATCAAATAAATAACTTAATTATTATGATTGTTAGTATTACTTCCACAACCTATGTTATAATCACTGCAACAAATCTGCAATAACCATTTCCTAAATATTCGTGTTACCAGTTCAACATTTTATTAAAGACTGTTTTATCACCAATTAAAAATACGATAAATCTAGTTAAATAAAATATCATTTCTACATTGAATAATGTACTAAGAATCTAACAATTGTATTATAATAACGTCTGGTAAATATTATTTTGCATAGAACATATCCAGAAGATAACGTACGATATGACGCTTACAATGATTTTGGCCTTATTGCTAATGCTGTATAATATATGTAAGTCAAATATATATCGTGTGTGGGGGGGAGGTACGTAAGTGCGTGCGTATGTGTGCCTGTATGTGTGCGGGTGTATATGTGTTTATGTGTGTGCAAGCGTGCGACATTATTTGTCATTATGTGAGAACATGCATGAATGACTACACATATGTCTACCATTTGTATATCTGTATATCTGTCTACTATCACGTATTTATATCTATTTACAGATACTCAGACACACACAACACACACACACACACACACACACACACACTAATATATATATATATATATATATATATATATATATATATATATATATGTAGCTAATGCAACGTTTTCTGGGACGCCTGGTACAATAAAGAGAGGAGCTACAGAAAATGCTACTTTCCTATGGAACTTGTCCAGACCATTTGACGCTTCAGTAGATCTTGCTTCTTTTATCATATATAAAGGCGCTGTGCAGGCACTACCTAATGAGATTTTAAATTATGACATTTCTGGCTGTAAACCAAATGAAGGTTTTGAAAATTTCCATTGTGTTGATGAAATACATCGAGTTGGATTTACCATAACGACTATAGCTGATGATAATGCTAGTAAATATTCTATTAGTTTGGCTTATGATTCTACGTCAACTATTACTAACACAGAAGCGCTACTTTATGTCTATCGTAAGTATGTCTTTTTATATTCCATTGTTAAAAATGTCACAGATGTCTACAAAAATATTCGCTCTGAATAATATATAAATACTATAGGCACAAATGTTAGTAGCAGTGATACACCACAACTCAACGCAAAGGTAACAACCAATTTTAACCTATTCAAGAATTCTCCAGGTTCCATGTAATGTCTGTCGTGTGTGTGGGCGGGTCTGATAGTGTGTGAAACCTTTAATATAAGCTAATCTTGAACTTGGCCAAAAAATATCACGACCACTTTTGTTTTTGAAATTTATTTTGAAATATTGTTTATTCTGTATTGTTTAGGGAAACCAACCATACCACACATTACTGGTAACACCACAGTAGCAGAAAACTCTTCTTTGACATTGTGGTGTTATTCTGACTCAACATCGCTACCACCGGAATTCACAAACTTGTCAATAATGGAATATTATTGGTCTGGAGCTTACAATGGAACAGGAAGTAACATTACCACTGGTCAACTGAGTAGGAAACAAGACGGGAGCATAATAACTTGTACAGCCAAAGAACAAGGGACAAATGATACATTATCTATTAGTAACAGTACCGTATTAAATATACTGTGTAAGTATTAATCACGCATATGTAAAATAATAATATTTTGAACAGACATGATTAAAATATAATTAATAACTTGATGCTTCTTGTCTTATTCAGATCCTCCTGGTAATGTTATTTTGACAACTAACAGTACATCAGTTATTGAAGGAAAGGAAGGCTTAAATCTAACTTGCATTATACTTGATGATCAACATGGTAATCCGGATGATATGTATTCTTATTTTTGGAAGTATCCATCTTTACAACATTGGACGACATCAAATCGAAGTATTCTAACAATAGAGTATACTCTGGTTAATGCAACAATACATGATGGTGAATGGCAATGTAAAATTGGCAACGTAATAGGAAATAGTACCACAGATAACATAACGCTCGTAGTTAGCGGTAAGCATTTACAACTTTCGCATGATTATTGATAGTCACATTTAGCACATACTATACATATACAGATTTGTCATTCACCTTAATCGTTCACCTCTTAATTTACTATTCTTTAGCCATTCCATCGGTACAGCAACATCCCGAAGACACAACAATTGTTGTTAGTGAGCCTTTATTCATGTCATGTAGTTTTAGTGCCAAGCCAGCGGCGAATATAATTTGGATCTATAAACAATCTGACTTACCTGACGCTAATGTTATAAATATCACGAACAGTGAAATATATAGTTATCCATACATAACAACCGCCAGCACTCTCTCATGGAAGACACCAGATGAAGACAAAAGGAAATATGTTAGTGGCAATTATACTTGCAAAAGCTCTAATTCGTTAGGAAATAAAATGTCACAGGCTGCTAATCTTGATATACAATGTGAGTATTCCAATTCCAACCGAGAAGATGAATTTATGTTGAATAAGGTGGCTATTTAATATTATTTAATATGTATTTGTATATTGTTATTAGCATAATGTTATTCCACAGACTGGCCATGGACCATATCATTTATTAGCCCAGGAGATACATCAGATATAGCTGACGTCATTGAATGCACTACTATTGTAAAGAGAACATGCAGTGCTGACTGTAATCCAGATTGTAGTTACATCTGGATCAATAACACTAATGGTGTAAACATATCTTATACAACCTTACTAGATCTCGATAAACCTGACCGGTATGATGGTGGTACCTACACATGTAAAGCTTATAACAAATATGGAGAGAAGAATAAAACATTTACTTTAATAATTAGATGTAAGTTAATTCCCAATATGTGTTTATTGTTATGACCAATCTTACTCAGTGTAAGTCAATATTCAAATAAATTGTTCTTGGTTTATCAATACACATCTATCAGAGTAAATCTTAAACACAAATAATTAAAATATATTTATGTTTCAGTTTCGCCTTCATTGTCGATAACTACTTCCAACAGTTCTGAGATTATCGAGAAAGATAACGTGACGTTCAGTTGTAATGTGACTAGTAATCCTGTCTCTGAAATTAAACTATATAATATGACAGACAACAACACATTATATTCGTGGGAAAGTGTAAACAAAGCAGAATATCAGTTTTTTAATGTTCATTGTCTGGATACGAGCGAATATATGTTTACAGTTGGGAATGGTATACCTGACGAACATTATATTATGAAAGACACAGCATACATTGATATTATGTGTAAGTGGTTTTGCTTCTTTACTAATTTACACATTTTTATTATGAATATTTGACATTTTGTAGAAATCAACATTTATTTTATGCTGTTTCTAACAATCTGTTTTCATCATATTTTTCTTAGGTGCACCTCGTAAATCTTACCAATTCCCCGAAACTGAAATACAAGGTCTTCCTCTTGGGGACAATTACACATTAGAAGTTGGCATAGTCAGTAATCCTTTCCCATTAGTAACAACACAAAGTTGGTCGTTTGTAGGTTATAATGGAACGCTATACGATAATCTGCCAGATAATGTCAACGTATCTGTACATTTTGGAGTAGAGCGTCTTACGATATTAGTAAAGCTGATAGTTACTGATGCCAAATCTATTAACTATGGTAACTATTGTCTTGTGGCTGGTAATAACTATGGAAACATGACACCTGTTACACAAAGTGTCGTGCCAGAAGGTAAGTACTTTATTTATGAATATCTATTATTATCCAATGAATCTTAACCTGCTATTATTAAGATACTACATTTGAAGCGTTCATACATGTCATTTCCTGGATGTAATTGAAGGTCCACCAATGCCGCCTTCAGCACCTCGTCTAATGGATATAACAGCTGTTAGTATAAAAATCAACTGGACAGCTGGCTTTAATGGTGGATTTGAGCAACGGTTTACTGTACTGTATAAGGCGGCAGGAAATGATATCGAGCATGAAGCTGAGATAAATACTGATCCAGATGTCAATAAAGGATATGTAGTTGCCTATACACTAAACGACTACAGTACCATTCAGTCTAATACCACATACAGTATAAGAATAAAAGCTGAGAACGGGTTTCAGGAAACCTCAGTTGTTTATGGAGAAGTAGCCAAATTTAAGACATTAGGTAAATATTCGAGGTCCACTTGAGTAACTGGGAAAAAGTGATTGTCGGGGAATACTTGTTTTAATATTCTGCCTTAAATGAAGTTGGTTGACCACTCTACTGTCAACCAAAGTGTCAATCGGTTTAGTTTCAATGTTACTTGTGTCTGTGGGATGTTTTTTATTTCATTAATATTTATGTTATAACGGATTAATACCTTATAAATCATATCTTCTGTTAGTTATCCCATATGTTTCAACATAGAAGTTAGACTAAACTCACGTTCCCCTTTATTTTATTATGTCTTTACATTTTCAGTAAAAGCCGTCTTTACTAAAGATCCAGATATCATAATCCTCGAAGGTAGAGCAGATATACACTTTATAATATCAGGTTCTCTTACTCATATCCTAGAAGAGAACTGTGTTAAGGACACTATCGTCTGTGATAAAACTAATATTACAGTACCAACTAATCGACATATGAAATTGTCACAGGATTCAGATTTACACGACTTCACTGTTGATGTACCATTAGCAGATTTAGAAGCAACAGAGTTTATTTTTTCATTCTGGATGTATGACGGAGAGTACATGTTGTACCAAGATGCTAATACTATACCTGTTGACATAACTGGAAGTAAGACAATAAGATTCAATTGAAATATTCAAACCTACATTTTTAAATATGTTTTTTGGGCTATGAGTTCATCTTTTGCTTGTATTGTATATGTCTTTGTCTGCTGAGCCGATTCGGTTGTTCTTTGAGTTCTTAGTTACGTAAATTAATGAATGGATCGATGGATTGATAGATGGGTGGATGGATGAAGTAATATAATTATGTTATTTTTACAGTATGTTATTTCTCATAAACAGGTAACATCGGAGTCATAGTTGGTGTCGTCATTGCCGTTATCTTGTCTATTGCTGTGGTCGTGATATTTATCATATTGTGGAAAAGAGGAATACTTCTAAAAAGTAAATATAAATCAATCAATAATAATATTTAGTGGTTTGCATCCGGGTATATATCAGCATGCATTATGCATACACAAATATAGATACGTTTTGTTTTGTTGGTGTATATTATATATATATATATATATATATATATATATATTATATATATATATATATATATATATATATATATATATATATATATATATATATATATATATATATATATATATATATATATATATATATATATATACTTCTTTTGCCTGTCGGTATTTCTGAATATGTATTATGTATCTATGAATATGTTTGTGTAGGTTTGTATGTCTGTCTGGCCATTTCCGTTTTTTTATTGTTCTTTAAACATAGTTTTAATTAGTTTGCTGCTTTTTTTTCAGTGGACTCTAACAAGTCAAAGTATGTATATGTATTACTTAACCTTGATACTTGTTGTGGAGCTAATAATTTAGCATAACACATTACCTGTACATTTGTCATAGTTGTATTATGATAAACATCTTTCTTTAGTGATATTAACAGTGAGACAAATACCGCAGAATACAATAACCCTACAATGATTCCAGACGGACGTTTATCTGACATGAATCAGGGTGAAGGTATTATTTTATCTCGGCATATATTCCATTTTTTCTGTTTTCCAATTTTTGTTGTTTATCAATAACTTGGATGTTTTGCATGTATTATTTACTGTAAACGGTCATGTGTCGTCAGATTTAATTTAGATTATATTGATATTCTAGTTTAGTATTATAACAAATGTTAGCTTGTCAACTTCAATTTTATGTCATTACCTTTTATAACTGTAAAATCCTAATTTCAGTAGGATCTATTACTGGTGATACCTATTCTCCTGTGATAAGGTCTGGAAAACAACAAGAGAAAATTAAACCCAAGACTCCAATAAATCCATGTGGTATGTACGTCGTCTGTATACAAACAAATATAATTAAAATTAACCTGGGACTAAACCATCGTTATATCTATCAATACAAATATGTATAGCATTCTACTTAATTTATTATTCCTCAATATATAATTACTTTTTTGTGTATCCATTTATTCTAGGTGCTGGAAAGGAATTTGTTTATGAAAATATTGCAATGTCAGTCATTGGACAAGGTATGTTTGTAACTAAAATAATAAGAGAAATTCTTAATATGAGAATTAATCCTTTTGGACGAAGAATGAATTATTCATCTGAGTTAAATTTGGTTCTGATATAACAATAGGTCAACAAGGTGATGTTGCAGAAAGGCAAAGACAACTTCCAGTAAGTGTATTATTTATAGTAAGGACATAATATAATATTATAATTTCGTTTATACTAAAGCTTGATACTTAAGAAAAATATCTGCTTTATTTTTTTTTGTTGGCTTTTAATTTGAGTTTCAAAAAAAGGGCGGTTGCTGTTTTTGTTAGTCTGTTAATTAAAGTTTCGATAAATACGCTATGGTTCCAATAATTTAGACTATGATTTCAAGAATATTTCGATTCGATAATTTTGCAGTTCAGTCTTTTCGGCGTAGATGGAAAAATATGCTGATCTTCATGTAATCGGAAAACCCTCGGAAAGTGGAATAGTATATGGCAAGGATAACAAAGTCATATATACCGATATTGAATTTATCAAGAGATAAAACGATAAATGATCTCAGGTAGATATTATTTTATACATTTGTCTCAACATAAAGAAATTGTACATGTACTGCATTCCTTATTTGTAGAGAAGGGTTTGCATTTCAAATGAAAGAAATATTATTTTAAGTTTAAAAACGTTGTTATTTGTTCTATGCTATTTTTCAAGTAACGTCTGAAAATAGTATATAAAATATTATTCTTTATTTATCTGTAATACAGTTAGACAATGTGTTTGTATTGATTATCATTAATATCATCATACTATTAACGTGATAACATCATATTAAATTAAATTAGTATATCCTGTTATTCAAGATGCTTAAATATTAATATACTAGTATTAACAACTATTAGTTGTTTTTGATTGATTTGCACACACATACCATTACTCAAATGTGTGTGTGTGAGTGTGTGTGTGTGTGTGTGTGTGTGTGTGCGTGTGCGTGTGTGTGTGATTGTAAGCGATGAGTTGATATATATAAAATATAGAATATTGTTTTGATAAAAAAGACTAATACTATAAACTGTTTTCGCCAATACCCTGATACACCACAGACTTTAAATACATCATTTGCTCATACTATTATATAGTACATTGAACATGTATAAAGGTTTTCATGTGCAAACATTACAAAATAATGATGAAAAATAGTGAACATGAAATTATTATTACTAAGCAAAGAAACAAAATGTAAAAGCTCTCTGGTGTCGATCAATTGCATTTTAATTATTCGTTTATATTTGCACCGTGTTCGACGCCTTATATCAGCTATGTCACCTTGACTGGGCCTTCTGAATGTCAACCCATAGTCTATGCGAAAAAATAGCGTCATTACCTTCTGGCTCTGCACGTTCATTCCAACACACATTACCTTTTTTCTTGGTACTAGGAATACACTAGGCTTTTTGATATCATGGCCTTCGTAATTTAAGTTATTGATCTGTTTGACTGTGATAACAGCACACTCGTATGTTCCGAGGCAATTTACGGCTATATTTTAGGAAGGTTCAAAATTTGATCTCATCTACTTAAGAAACTGGTTAAGATAACGTGATCAGTATAAAACCATTTACTGGGTAATTTAGGTTTTTAATAAGGATAATAGCTATTCTTTGATTAATAGACAGTTAGTCTAGAATACGTTATGTATGTATTTGTATGCGTAACTGTGAACTTGGAGGGTTAGAAGAAAGTACATTGTATTTGGTTGCCTGTGTGAAATATTGGTTTTTGAAAACATATATATTCACATGATAGGCTAAATGCAACCTCCAAGGGAAATGATAATTGAGAGATTAAACATCCTTTAAACTTAGTCACAACACAATATGAACAGAGTTCTGGGACCAAACGCGCTACGAATCACGACACGTAGATATACCGCAATATTGTATACGTCCATGAATAAGTAAATGTGTGTAGTTGCGTGTTCTCACATCACACACGTGTATATGTCAAGGCGGCTATTGCAACAAATTACATAAATAGCACATCGCCAAATAGAATGGCATAAAATGCATCAAACTGCTGTTCAAATTATTTTTTTGTCAAAGATGTAACTAGTTGAATGTTATATTTTCTTAGAGCTATACTCAATCATTAATCACGAGATTAATATACTTTTAATATTCGTTGTGACAAACTCGTTTATTTTGAATCCATCAGGTGTCGCTTTGTTAACTTCCTAGTGTTAATACAGGTGGATTAATATGAAAACGGGTATTTCCCACAATTAACCAACATGTTTAAACAATAATCAATATATTGTTTTTTTTTGTAATACCTTCTTGATCGTGGTAGTTTTAGTACAAAGAAACTGTTAAATCAACCGACAACAAACGGCTACAAATAGGAACCAGTGAATTGAGTGTTTTAATTAAACTAATTATGGTGCTCTTATCTATAAGATATATACGGGGAGCAATCAAGATCAAATGAAGAACCAGATAAAGAGTAAATTCACATAGTCTCCGTGGGTAATTTATCCAAAATAAAGAAGAAAGACAAACATTTTATATGTGATAAAGGCGTCATTGATTAATATCGAGGTACTCACCTGATAACAAATCATTAAGGTCTGGTTCAATTGACAACTCTATCTCACTCCTTCATATATCACCTGGTGCGGTACAATAGTTCAATGACTGGCTTTTTCTAGTAATGTAGGTAAGCTATCATTTTATTGTTCGTTTAGCAGTTATCGTCTTAATATTGTTATACAATGTGAATGATATTGAACTTTGAAACCAAACATAATGAAGTATTTATGCTCACGTACTAGTAGTTAAGAGGCAATGATACAGAGCTATATTTGGGCCTCTCATGCTTATCCGCGTTCCACTTATTACTCTGACTCATTAGATAGCTTTATTATGTTTACTTAGCTCAATTATGTATTATAGTTGTTATAACATATGTGACAAGTCTACGTGCTATAATATGATTTTCACTTTTAAGTCAAACAAATAAACCTATTAACGTGTGTAATTTCATGTCAAGGCTATGCTTTTCTAATTTTCACAGCCAAATATAAATACATTGCAGTCTATTTCTAATTTTATATTTCCATTTTTGCAATTCGCGAATTATAAAGTTTGTATCTATCTATTTCACGGCATATTTACTTTACATTCTTAAAAAATAATTTAAAGCAACCTTGATTAAGTTATATTATATTATATTATTTGTTTTCAAGAAATCTATTTTCATAATAAGCTTACGCCTATGTGGCCACTTTATGACAATTTTAACATCGTCATATAACGTTCATTTAATTTCATGTTCACTGTTGCTGTTAAATAAAAAAATTATTTCGCTTACTGAACGAACGAACATAATTGCTGGTACAAACTTGGGCTTTCATCTCTGTCTTAATACTATTTTGGTTAATTTTCTTATAAAACTTTGCACCAAACATCATGACAACATTAATTTCGGTAATTTAGATAAGACTGAAATGGGGCCTAATAATCACTTTTAGACCTTGACCAAAATGTACTTTTCTCTCAATATTGCTGTTCTATGCATGCAATATAGACAGGAGCACACATAATATATATATATATATATATATTTATATATATATATATATATATATATATATATATATATATATATAACAACAGGAACAATGCGTTTTACAGCCGTTTCTCCCTCTAAAGACTCTATCTCATAATAATAATAATAAAAGCCGAAATGACAGTTATTTCACGTAGGTGGCAAACCTGAAATGAGTGTTATGCATATGACCTATAATTTACAGCTTCGCCACAGTAATACATTTTTAATTGATGATTAATGTCATATTCGTCTGGTTGGATGAAAACATCCTCGTTAATAGACGAAAAATACGTCGTTTCGGCTACCAACTGTGATCTCGGGTTAGAAACATCTATGGTATTCACTGTTAATAGGGATGGCAACTTTTTAATGGAAACATTTTAGTAAATTATTTCATATTACACGGAGACTGAGACTAGTATTTCAACTGAACGATTGTGTCTTTCCAAAGGATTTGATACAATACGTACCATGATATAACCCAATGATTGAGCGGACTGATCTTTCCAGATAAATCACAAAGCTAAGCCTTGGTTATTCATGTTGACTTGTAGGGAATATTTTTCGCATTGGTTTCAATGGATTAAATAAATAGGTTAATTTAGATATGTAAGTTTTAAGAACCTTACGAAATATTTCTTTATTTAATTCAGGTTTAATATTATTTATTAAATATTTGAATAAACCAGCATTTATATATATATTTGATCAATAATTTGTGATTCCTATTTAAAAGAAATTTAGTTTTGAAAGTGAACATCACAGAACCCCACAGATCCTCAAATGATTAAGAAAATATATTTTAAATATTGGGTCAACTAACCTTTCATAAAATAATATCCTGCCTTTTTTCTGGTGACCAATATAAAAGGTCTCTTTCTAAATGTATCGATACTGTCCTCTTTAAATGCATAGGATAAATGTGTATGAGCTCATCCAAATTATATTTATTGGCGACGGAAATTTATTTAACATCAGAATGTATCTTTGCAGAAATATTAAAAGGTTATTTGAGGTGTGCCTACAATCAGTCTACATATTTGATAACTTTACACATCCATCTATCAGATCATGCAAAGTTATGTTAAGTTTGTTTTCAAGTGACAACTCGGCCCAGGCAGCTCGGCCGGGGCCGAGTTATTCAGACAAATCGGCCCCGTTATGAAACAACTCAGCCCCGGTGACAAGACAGCTCGGCCAAATGATACATACTAGGACAACGGTATGTTGTAGTAATGCGCAACGTTAAATCAGTTTGTGGAGCTATCATCAAACGTAGTCCAATCAATGGCACGATTGAAAGAGCAAAGATCAATTGATTGATAGTTAATTGATATTTGATATTTGTCAAAAGCAGGCCCAGTTCACTAAGACAGCTCGGCCCTGGGACAAGTTGTCTCTTGGGCCGAATTGCCCAACACCATTTGTTTACTATATGGCAACAAACTTTGACCAGTATTTATAGAATTTCCAATCACGCGAACCAAATTTTACAAATTATTAAAATAATTTCCTGAGGTGTGGCCCCATACACCCTTCAAATAAGATAACTACACTTACCCCTCTATCAGAACAAGCAAAATTAATGTTCAAATATTCTACTAACTGTTTTGCAGCAGGGTAACACAGTTTTGGCCAGTATTTATTGAATTTCCAGATGACCTGAAACAAACTTTGACGAAATATTAAATCTTTTCCCTGAGGTATGCCCCCAAACACTATTAAAATATAATAATTACACACACACACAACACCCCTATATTAGACCATGCTAATGTTATGTTCAAATTTTCTGCTAGCTTTTTTTGCTACAGGACAACAAGCTTTGGCCAGTATTTATAGAATTTACATATCACCCGAACAAATATTTGACAACAAATTTACATATGTCTCTTTACACTATTAAAATGTGATAAGTACACACGTATCCCTGTTTCACGCCATGCTGAACTTTATTAGTTCAAATTGTCGGCTAACTTGTTTTTGATGGAGCAATTAATATATGCAATTATTTTTAAACATTACCCTTAACCGAACATTTGTGCCACAAATTATGTTATTCTTGGTATGCCACCCATACACTCTTTATGATTGAAACTACATATGTCCTACTTTTATTCACTACTATATTTATTTTTAGAATGCTTGCAATGTGTTTGTAAAGTGATATGTGTTTGGAATAACACTAACCAGTCTATATTTTTATTATTTCAGATTTGAGAGGTATATGGAAGTTTCAGTTTTGGTGGCACCTTGATGTGTGTGCAATCTAAACCCAGCACTGAACGCACATAGATAATTCTAACAACTGTATATTAATTAATAAAACATAGAAATAGTTTATTGGTTGATACTGTTCACATGCGATAATAACACAGTTCTCCATATCATGTTAGAATTATGTACACATATAATAACTACACATGCTCTTATATCATTCCATGCAAGAATTATGATCAAATAGTATCCTAATTCATTGTTACAGGGTGGTAACTTTAAGTAGTATGTACACATTTCTACAAGCATGTTTGTTTTGACACAAAACCTATGTCTGGTGTTCCACAACCAACTATATGGTAATTATTTCATAACTGTTTCTGTCACTTATTTTGTGGTAATCTATGTACTGAAAAAGGTAAATATGTATAGTTTAGAAAGAAATCAGTAAAGTCACTGAGTTATTTATATGATTAAAATAACATATGACAACTAATTTGAATACAATTATATTTTTTGTTTGTAGTTCGGGGAGTATCCCCAGGCTGTCACTTGTTTGGCACAGCCTCTATGATGGAGTCCTTCTCCGTAGAGTTTGTGTATCTGAAAATGGCTTTGTAAAGTACCGGTCCCGGACGTACTGATGCCGAACCTTCACAAAATATTTTCTGTGTGTTGTTTGGCTTTTGCCAGATGTATGGGTCTTTTTTAAATAAGGTATTATTATGTGTGGCGTGGCTGTGACTTTGTGTATTACAATGACTGTTTTTTCTGTGTCGGTTAGGTTGTGTTGTGCCTGAGTTAAGAGTTGTTTAAGAGGTTGTCGGCAGGCTGGGAAGGCGGGACAATTAGATAGTGGACGGAGTCGAAGTTTTGGTTACAATGTAAACAGAGTGCTTTATTATTTGGGCCGACAGAGTGTTTTGTGTGCACCCAACAGCGGAGGCGGCGTATGTGTACGTCTGCTATTCTGTTGTTTATGATGTGAATGCCGGGAACAATGGTTTTATTGTACCAGGTACTTAATTTGGCTGTGTCTTGATTTGGTGTTATTTGTTTGTGAAGATATTCTGTTATCATATGCTTTTAGGCACCTGGTGTCTGTTCTGTGTTTAGGATGTTGGTTAGGTTAGTGGCTTCGTTGGCCTGAGCGTCGGCTCGTTCATTACCCGGGATATTTGTGTGGCTGGGAACCCAATGTAGAGTGGTTAAACTGCCACGTTGGCTTAATGCAGAGGCGGAATTAATAATTTTCGTTGTGATTTCTGGATATCTTCTTGTTTTTGTTTGTGCCGGGATTTTGATGGCTGCCATCGAGTCTGAGTGTATGATTTTGTCTTCGTGTCTGTCTTGTGCCTCCCGCCATGCGAGCGCAGAGTGTATGGCGTGAAGTTCTGCTAGAGTGATAGGTGTGTGGTCGGGGAGTCTTCCACAGGGATGTCGGTGTACTCCCTCCACAAAACAGGCCTAGGCAGATTTTCCATCCTGGCGGACACTGTAGATGTGTATTGCTGCCTGGTCTCTGTTCAGGGAAGAGATCCTGTCCGACGCCTCAGTGAATGCCCCTTGTCGGTCTTGGGTTTTTGATTTTCTGTTTACGATAATGATGGTCAATGGGTAGTCGCGCCATTGAGCAGTTTCCTTGGCATCCGGAGGGTGGATTGCTGGAATTCCCATGTCCCTCTGAATAGCAGCTGCTTTCATGGCCCAGCTTTTATTAATGTCTACTCTGGGGTCTTTGTGTAAGCTTTCTTGTATTTTAGATGTGATTTATACTGGGTCCGGTTTTGTCGCTGTTCTTAATATGTATTTGGCTGTGTCTCCTCTAATGAGATGGGCAATAGGGGGGGATGCCGGATTCTCTGCTGATAAGGGCAGAGGGGGCAGTAGGGGGGAGTCATAAAACATATTTAAGTGCAGTTCTTTGTGCTATTTCTATGTGTTTAATTGCCGTTTTAGATGTAGGTAGGTAGATTGGGGCCGCATAAAGAAGTATGGATGGAATTAGGGCTTTATAAAGATTAATAAGATTGTTTGTGTTTATTCGTACTTTAACATTAGAAAAACGTTTTATTTTATTTTTTAACCGAGAGTAGATTTTTTGTTTTGTTTGTATTGCGTTTTTTGTTGAAATTGAAGTGGTTGTCTATGATGACGCCTCAGTATTCGAACTGTTTGACTATTCCGATGTCCTGTTTGCCTATATCGAAGGTGTTGTTTTGTTTTGAATTGGTGTTGACGGCAATTATTTTAGTTTTGGCGATGGAGAAAAATAGACCTAGGTCATTGGCTTTAGATGTTGTTGTGTTTGGCCGGCCTTGGGCCGTGTGAAATAATGGCTATGTCGTCGGCGTAAGCGAGGAAATCGACACATGGGGGTAATGATTTGGAGATTAGTACTGTAATTAGGGCGTTAAATAGTGTAGGTGAGAGGGCGAAGCCCTGTGGGGAGCCTGTAGTAAGTGGGTGTGAGTCAGATTTTACCCCTTGAACTGTAACTTTAATTTCTCTATTGTCTAGGAAGTCTTCTACCCACGATATTATTCTTCCCTTGATGACCAGAGAGATTAACGCGTCTATGATGACGATGTGGTTAACCCTTTCAACGACCTGTGACGGATCGGGTTTTTCTTCTTCTGTTGGTGATTAAGTTTACTAAATGTAGAATTGGGTCGACAGTTGATCTGCCTTTTGTAAACCCGAAGAGATTTTTTGGTCTGGGGAGTTTAAATATTAGTCTGGTGAGAATTAGTCTCTCCATGATTTTTAGTATTGTAGGGAGGAGAGATATTGGTCTGTGGCCTCTGCCACCACGTTTAGGGATAGGGACGACTATTGAGGTTTTCCAGAGTCTGGGAATTCGTCCTTCTCTCCAGGATTGGTTAAAGAGGTTTAGAAGTCTAACTTTGAAAGAAGGGGGAGATCTGGAGTAAAAGATGTATGTAAGTTTGTCTTCTCCAGGGGCGGAGATGTTTGGGTTGATAAAACTGTTTCCAGTTCGTGTTGTGTGAAAGGGGTGTCTGTGTCTGCGTGTTCACTTTTTGCTAGATATATTGAGTGCAGTTTGACTGGTTGTTGTTTTTCTAGAGCTGATTTGACCTCTTCGGGTAAGGTTTGGTGGTCAGCTCTAGTGGCGAAGTGGTGAGCTAATTTGTTTGCTTCTTCTTTGGGGTTAATTACTTTAGGTTAGGAAGATTTATCCCGGATTTGTTTAATCTCGCGCCAAATTTGGGCCGAGTCCATGTCTCCGAGTTGTTTGCACCAACTGTCAAATTGGTCTTCTTTTATTGTGTGAAGTCGTCGTCTCGTTTCTCGTTGAGCTGTTCTTAGTTCTGCTCTATTTTGAGATGTCGGGTGAGCTTTAAAAACCTTTTTGTTTTTGTTTTGTTTTTAATGCCCACGGAGCCGGGGCTGTAACTGCTGCCTGGGGGGGGGGGGTATTTGGCGGGGTTGAACTCCCAGTGTCTTTTGAAGATATTGGACGGTCTCCTTCCTGGCCGGACACCCTTTCTATGCTGCCATGTAGCTTCCGCCGCAGTTGATGCAACGCGGCGTTCCGGCCTTCTGGCAGCACACAAAATGCTGACCCGCTTCCTTCGGACCCTGCTTTCCACAGTGGTAGCACCGGGTTCTGGTCTTGCAGTGCCTCGCGGTGTGATTCAACCTGTGGCACCGGGAGCACTGTGGAGGATCCCTGACAAAGGGTCTCACGGGCAGCATTCCACACAGAGGGATCCTGAAGGAGTTCTCCGGTTTCTTCTCCGTCATGAAAGAAACGGATCTGGTGGGGGTATCCCCCATTGAGGAGTCGACCTCCGTCACCCCGAATGTGGTTTGCAATAAACTCTAGGGGGATGTCCTGAGGCACGCATTTATGTGGCCCTATTGTCCTGTTTATAGGCGGGAACTATACCGGCTTTCCCGCCAGCTCCTTCATGTCGGACAATAGCAATAGCACTGTTTTCCCATCTCTGACTATCGATGTTATCGGTAGTGCTGGTCTGAGTCCATCTAGGGCGGCGGCCACCTCGAACAGTGTCTTCCAGGGACCGCCCAACACGATCTCTAGCAGGAACACCTGCTTGAGCTGGTTCGGTGGCGTCTGGATTGTCTCCGCAGTGGTGCGCTTCTTCGGTTGGGTGCTGGGGGGTGGTGTTTCTTGTAGCGAGCGTTTCTTTTTTGCTGATATGGTGTGCCAGGTGTTGTCTGTTTCCATTGTGACTGAAAGTGATTCCGTGTTTGTATATAGGTGTGAAAATTTAGTTATAATTCGTTTTATAATAGTGTATGTTTTTTTAAGTTAGGGGGAATAGGGAGTTATATAAAACAATTGACAGGTAATGGTAGAACTAGAAGTGTATTTTACGGAGTGTTAAATATATTTAAGATTCAAATGTTGGGGTGGATGTATTTGTATCGGCCGATGTGTGCAGAGTGTGTTATTGACTGGTGGTGTGTGCGTATGCGTATTTTGTGGAATGTTACATATGTTCAGGATTTATATGTTGATGTGTGTGTTGCGTGTGTTTATGAATGGTGGAGTGTGCGTATGCGACGATGAAATATATAATAGCACTTAGTGTTGATAATATATATATATATATATATATATATATATATATATATATATATATATATATATATATAATAGAAATTAGTCTTGATAAAAGACTGTTTGAGAGGACTGGTGTGTACACACACACGCCACGATAGATAGAGTAAGTGATAGTAACCTATAACTTACCTTTCGAAAACAGCGATCTAAGTCAGAGGTCTGTCTGTAGCAAAAACTTCAGAGTGGTGTCTGATGAATACAATTATATTACTAATACTAGTTTTATATGAACATTCAGTCTCAAGATACGGTCAGTAATGGAAGTGTAATAAAGGCTAATATGTTCCAACTTTGTTTTGCAAGAAGCAATGGATATATATCAAATACCACATAATATCAAGCAACTAATAGTTTCTTTAATTCTGCATCATGGAATAATTAAAACTGTGACATGTTTTCTATGTTAGAAATTGCTATTTGGAATGTTAATATTTAAATTGTACAGTCTTCGCATTTTTTGGGCAATAGACCTGATAGTGCAGATACAATATTTAAGTGCAATGTCTTAATGTTGTATTATAAACTAAGATTACTAGAACATATCAGGCATGGTGGTCTTAACAGCTTAGAAATTTATATAATACATTATTTTGAAATTCCTAAAACAACATGTAGTCTAAGCATACCTCACTACTTTTAGAAGAACTGAGTAGCTATAAATTGTGACTAATTAGTGGTAGCTTAAGCCCAACCTGGGAGTCAAACCCGGATACCTGTAAACAAACAACATATTGATTACTGGACATTCATACATCACTGTATGTGTTTCACTTAATATCGTATAAACTGTAATAATACCGGTGCAATAACAAACACTGTTAGTATACAATAATGCATGTTTATATAGCGCCAGAACAAGGTACGCAAGTAATATCCAAAGTGACATAAAGCAGTAAATTACTAAACGTATAGTAATGAATTAGACATTTAGCACAGAAGTGTAAGATAGTGTTGATTTGGAATTATATATATGATTATGTAGACAATGTTTAGACACCAATGATGAACAGTCATTACAAATGTAACTGATACAGGTGTGTCAATTGTTAACGAGCCAGATGTTAGCTCGTATTGCATAAAATAGTAATAAAACATGCATAATGGTACCGAGGATGAAATTGTTACATATCTGCCAATGACAATAACTGATTGCATTACAAGTGAACATTACTGAATAAAGCCACTGCATTCTTTCATCATGGATTATAAGATAATCTTGTTCTAGTTAAACACAATATCATATTCTTTACTAAAATATTCACAAATTTTAAGCATGATAATCATTGAACCTCTATTTGAAGACAACAAATATAAATCGTCAGCATACCCAAGACCTCCAAAAACACATTGCCAATATAACATCCAACATTTTGAACGTTTAGCTTGTACCATAATTCATGTATATAAATACAGAAATATACAGAAATATATTGGGCAAAAAATCCCTCCCATTGAAATAATAAAAGTGTAACAATATCATCCTTCCCAGTTAACCATCATAGACTGATTAGTGCCTAAATAAGCCATGAAAATAGCAAATATGGGCTTACTGCAGTGGGAAAAGCACTTCAATTTCGATGTCCCTTATATGACGGCATTATGCAACCCCATGAATTATCATTAAAACAATAACGATTTCTTTTTAATGTGCAATGGTTTATTCAGGTTGCTGGTACTTCAATAGGCCAGGAGTGGAACCCCATTATGGCGACATATACATGGCTACATTTGAGGAGGCCTTATATAAAAGATCTTTAAAACCATGTCTATGATATATTTATTGTGTGGCCCCAAGGAGAAAAGCTTTTTAAGGATTTTTGGATAGCCTAAATAATCAGGGACCGCTGATTAGACTTAAAGCTACATTAAATAAGAAGAGAATTGCTTTCTTGGATACAACCATATTTAATGTTCCAGAAAATGAAAATGGTTTATTAACGAAAGTCTTCTATACACCGACTGACCCATATCAACTCTTGCACAAGGAATCTATTTACCTAAAACATATATTTCAAAGAATCCTGAAGTCTGAAATCTGACAAGTATTAGAATTTGTTAAACAATTGCAGATTATGATGATTACTCATTCGTTATGCAAAAGGAACTATTCAAAATATGGCTGCGCAACATTAAAAATAAAACTGTCCGTTAACAACAAATACAACAACACAACATTAATCCAACTACTATAACAAATAATCAAAACCATGTGAGTAGCAGATACTGATGAGTGAGTGAATTTGTGAGGTAGTGAGTGAGTGAGTTGATGAGTGAGTGTATCAGTGAGTGAATGAGTGATGGTGTTGGAGGTGTGGTGGTGGTGGTGGGGGTTTGGGGGGGTGAGTGGGGGGAGGGGATGGTGGTGGTGAGTGTGTGGTGGTGGTGGTGGTGGTGGTGGTGGTGGTGGTGGTGGTGGTGGTGGTGGTGGTGGTGGTGAGTGGTATGGTGGTGGTGATGTGTGTGAGTGGTGGTGGTGTGGTGGTGGTGGTGGTGGTGGTGGTGGTGGTGGTGGTGGTGGTGGTGGTGGTGATGGTGTGTAGTGGTGGTGGTGGTGAGTGAGTGGTGGTGTGTGTGAGTGAGTTTGGGGTGGTGGTGGTGGTGGTGGTGGTGGTGGTGGTGGTGGTGGTGGTGGTGGTGGTGGTGGTGGTGGTGGTGGTGGTGGTGGTGGTGGTGAGTGGTGTGAGTGGTGGTGGTGGTGAGTGGTGGTGATGTGAGTGAGTGGGTGGTGGGGGTGGTGGTGGTGGTGTGGTGAGTGAGTGGTGGTGGTGGTGGTGGTGGTGGTGGTGGTGGTGGTGGTGAGTGGTGAGTGAGGGGAGTGGTGAGTGAGGGGGTTGTAGTGGTGAGGGTTTGTGGAGGGAGGGAGGAGGGAGGGAGGGAGGGAGGGAGGGTCATTGAGTGAGTGAGTGAGTGAGTGAGCAAGTGAGTGAGTGAGCAAAAGTCTATTCACCTCATATGTTACTATTATTCATGAGCTGTTTCGAAGTTTCATTGTGCAGAATAGTGAGTGTGTGAGTGAGAAGGGAAAAGTACGGAAAGATGGAGCCGAAATACCCTAAGGGTGGTTACTGCCTGAGTCTTTTACATCCTGAGGGGTATTTAATGTCCCGCTGTATTTTTGTTAATTCAGTGGAGACGGCAGCGCCATTTAATATGATCTGCCACACACGGTTTTGTGAGCCGAGAAATTAATCTCAGGAATGGCTTCGACCTCTTGTTGGTATCGAATCTGTGACCCTTGGCACATAGTGCCGGGTGCTTATCATCTAGGCCACCGAAGCTTAATGGACACAGCTTGCTTGATTGGTTTATTGGTTGATTGATTTTATATAATAACTTTAGTTGTTTATAAAATTCACCTTAGTTGTATGTGGAAATAAAAGTATCTTTTCTAGGTCCAGATATGTCCACTTTTTACTATGATATTCAAGTCTAACTTTAGTCTCCTCATCATTAATAAAATATTAAATTACGATTTAAGTTATAATAGTGACGAGTTGGTCATAGTATATATTGGATTTGGTTGTCTATGAGGTATTTGACCCTCCAGAAAATATCAAAAGGCTTATTATAACAGGGGTTGAGATGTTCCTTATTATCAGCAGCTAACACTCACACGTATGCACACATACACATACACACACACATACGCACACATACACACATACGCACCCTCTTCATTGTTTATTAATTAGGCTGTTTTTGAGATCACAGTTCGAGCGATAGAATGTTATGGCGTTAAAGATGCTCTGAGATATTGGCGGAAAAGTTTGTTGTACAATACAGAGACAGGATTTCACAGAAACACATGCTAAAGTTGTAAGAAAGTAGTAAAATAGAGTACTCTATTATTAGGTAAATTAGTTATGCTGATAATATATATACTAATCTTCAATATAATGGAAGTGAGAAAAAAATGCATATCTGAGAAATATATTTTAAACACTATTTTATTATTTTTATTATAAGGGGATCCATATACTGTTCATATGATAGATAGGTATTTCTTGTTATTGCAGGTTTAACTTCAATATACCAAATTATATTTGTATTCTGCATTATCATCATCCGAAAATGATTGATAAAGGCAAGCGTGAAGCATCATATGCGTAATTTGATTATAGTTATGACATATTTAGGTTAAAATTATTTGAAATTTGATTTTGTTTAAAATGTAACGTAGATATATCCAAGCTTATGCCATTTAATATATGTTTCTAATGCTGCAATTAAGAGGTTGTGATTTAAAAGAGATTAACGTTCAAATCATGTTGTCATACACAGTATGTTCCGGGGAGGAGGCAGTGTTGGCAGAATATGAAATGGCAAAACAAGGTTGTAAAGACAGCATTTTTTCCAATATAGCAATACAAGAGAAAACCTGTTTGAGAGAAGATTAATGCAGAGGAATGGGAGTGATCTGTGCTCAGGGTAGGACAACATTTAGCAAAGGACAGGGAAGATGTAGTTCGAGTGAACTGTTTGAGGAATGAGAGGAAGAGACGGAAGGAATATATGGAACATCTGATGAATGTAGAAAATTATTGGATGGAATGGTAGAAAGTGAGATAGTTGAAAGCTCAAGAGATAGAATATGGGATTTATTTATTTTAAATCCAAAACATATGCTCAGCCGCTTCCCGTTATTCAGCCACCGACAAAGCTTACGTAATACGAATATCATACATTACTATATATGTTATACTGTATATTATATATATATATATATATATATATATATATATATATATATATATATATATATATATATATTATATATATATATATGATCAGCCTTAAATAGAGGTCTATGGTGTGTTTTTACACCTAACAAACTATCTCCAGTTTGAATAGTTGAAAAAGAACCTCTTCTAATAGCAGTAGGTGGTATTGTCAGGGATTCTTTACAAAAAGTTGATGTGTAGTTACAGCTGTTAAATAGTAAGTTGTTTGACTGTCTTGTCAATTGCTATCAAGCAACATATATCATGTTATATAAGATTTGAGAAAAATAAGTAATTCAAACTGTCTTCTTTTATTGCTGATAAATTATTAAAGACATTTATTGTTTTCTAACTGATTGAATATACGCCTAGGTTTTGAATAGATGTGATTATATTGCAACTATTGCTACTGATAACCATGACTGATACCAAACTTACGAATCCCACGGATACATCAAGTTAGTGAGCGAGACTTCGGCTTAGCTGGACATGTTGCATGAGCTAAGTGATCCACTTTGAACTCGTCTAGTATAGGTAACGTCCTATTCATGAATGGTGCTATTCATCATACAGGATAGTCACTATAGGTTACTACAGGCGTTTATTATAAATATGTGAATATGTTAGATGGAAAGGTTGAGTTCGGTTTTAAATAAATTATCTTAATAACAGGATTATGGTTGGGTTAGGTACAAGTTATAGTCTTGTGGGTTGGGTTGGATACGGCTTACAGTCGTGTGGGTTGGCTTGGGCAAATATCATTTTATGTATGAGTTCTGGTTGAGATTTGTGGGTTTGGGTTGGCTGTGGTTTAAGTATGTGTGGGTTGGGTCTGGTTTAAGTTCAGCTTTATCACCCGTGTTGGGTTCTACTAAGTATCGATATACAAAAATACTAGCGGAAATGTGATCCATTAGAGTATGGGTCGTGTCATGCGATAAAGATGTTAGAACATGGATGAAGCTAATGGGAAGGGCTTTGAGGAAAGATTTAAGACGAAATAGAAGGTTGAGAGACTGCATGGAGGCAAAATGATTGAAGATTAACATCAGCAAACGAAGGCGATGGTTTCAGAGAGTAACTGTTGATGTTGAGAGGACAGGAAAGTGGACATTTGGACATCTGCCATCTGTGGTAAGAATGTTAGAAGCAATTCAGAGCAGTGCTTAGGGTGTGGTGGATGGGTCTATAGCAGCTGTCCAGGTGTGCAAGTTTCGGTATGTACAATTGGGGATGCTCTTATTTGCAAGATATGTGAGAGAACAGTTGATGGACAGGATAACATTGAAAACAAGAAAACATTGATCTGAGAAATAAGTGTCTGCCGAGTTGGATAGTAGACCGAGTTGGATAGTTCTGCTATCACCATCAGTGGCTAGAGTACGTTGGTAAGGATTAGAGAGTTATCAGGAATCGTGACAAGGAAGGATGTGTCAATGAAGGCAAAACGTGAAGGTTTAAGTGTGAGGATGTGCAATGGTGTATGGAAGCAAGACTTGGGGCATGAATGAGTGTGTTTGGATAAAGTTACTAGTTACAAGTGAAGGAGAGAATGCGGATTGAACTGATTAATGAAGTTGTTAAGAGGAATCGGTTCCGGTAGCTGGGACATGTGTTAAGGAAAGATGATAGTTATTAGGTGAAGAGAAGCATATTTATCACGTGGACAGTGTGAAACTTAGAGAAAACCCGATGATGACATTGTATAAGGTGTTTGAAAAGGATATGTCGCCTGTTTGGCCTAATGGATAGAGTGTGGAACTATTTACACACGGTTATGGTCAAACTAAGCGGGAGGTCCGAGGTTCGAATCCAGGCCATGGCATTATAGTAGGAGGAGTTCTTCGTACAATTAGATAACTGGAAAGGTTTTCTTCACCTTTGACATGAATTGAAAATACTAAATATATATTTATTATTTGTTCCTGTGGTGAAGCTGCAAATTACATACCTTGTGCTTCTCCTCATTTGAATTATCCAGCCACGTAAAATATAATAATTATTTTTATTCTTTTGAGAGAGTGTGAGATAAATAAATTAGATGCACAAGAAAAACGAAGAAGATGTCCCACGGTCAAGCCAAATTATAATGGGGAAAACGGCCGTAAAACGCATTGTATATATATATATATATATATATATATATTTCCAAATAGTTTTTTTTTAAATTTCTTAATGATGTGTTCTTTATTTGATTAATTCATATTTTATTCGCTAGGTTTCCTGCTCCTGGTTATGAAGAATACGAATCTCACACCATGAATACATATCGCGTAGATTTAGGGAAAGGTACATTTTGATCTGGGCCTGCAAATAATCAATACGACATGTTTCAGTCTTCCCCAAGGAACCAAAATGTATGTTGTGATAATGCTTAGTGCAACATTTGATAAGGAAATGAACCAAAATAAGCTTAAGCTTGTACCAGTGAATCTTTCCGTTAAACTTTTATATGATTTTACAATCAATAAGTAAACTGAATTTCATTTAAAGGACTAATTACTGGAGGTTTACAAAATGAAGCAAGGTGTGTAATAGCAATATTGAATATGAATGAAATAAACATTTGATATATTGGATATATGTTCCATAGTATGATTTGGTTATGTTATCATAATGCAGTCGTATTGGAGTAAGCTTATTATGAAACTAGATATTATATCGAGAAACACAGCTCAAGTTAATTTATTTTACATTAATACTTAACGGGTAACTCAAATGTTTTGAGAGCACATAATATAATATAATATAACCTAATCAAGATTATTTGATATTACTTGTTTAAGAAAATACAATAAATATTCAGCGAACAGATCGGTACATTTTTAATAATTTGTGAATTGTAAAAATGCAAGTATGAAGCCAGAAATAGATTGCAATATATTTTCACGTGACTGTACAAATAATAAAAGAATGTCTTTGATATGATTTTACACTCATTTGACATAAAATGAAGATCGTCTTATCGCTCGTAGGTTTGTTACGGATATAATAGCCGCTGTAGTAAATAATCGAATAAAGTAAACACAATAAAATTATTTAATAATATAGAGTAATAATTGGATCTGTGATAACCACGAGAGGCCTGAGGTAATCTCTGTAACAATACATTTCAGGTAATAAGTAGTACAAGATGATAACTAGGTGATTATATCGGTTTTAATCTACAGGTTTTGATATATTTGAAATGCTTGTGTTTTGTTCCTTTTAGAAAAAATGCCCAACAGAGTCTTTAAATTTTACAGTTAAATTGTTTCCTCATTCAATCTTGATGGCTCCTTATTTATTTGTCATAGATGATATCAACACTAATATTTTCACTAAATCTATCACTTGTTCATATATGTTGTCGTTTGCTGTCGGCTTCATTAACTGTCTTTATGTACTATGACTACTAGTAGTAACGATGAGTTACCTAAAGCTAACCTATTACTTCTTATACGCCATAGACGTTGGTTAATAGTGGGAAATCACCCTTTTAATATTATCCATTTGTAAAGATGTTTATCACGAAGAATATGGCAATTATATACTGCTGGTGATTAATGATTGAGTATAGGGGAATACAAATAAAATAGTGAACTACCTACTTTAAAGACAAACATAATTTGGTTATTTAACACGAATTTGATGCGTTACCTAGAAATCAGTTTGGCTGTGTAGTATTTATGTAATTTATCTCAATATCCGTCTTTAAAGAAACTTGGAGAAATGAAAGTCACTAAACAAATATTATAATTTTGTCGAAGTTCGACTTGCTGCACATTTAAAATAAACGGAATGTATTTATTTTAAATATGCATTTACCGGTATTATCATACTGTGTCTAATCATACAAACACATTTTAACACACACCTAGACACATTTAGTTACTCATGGACATATTCAGACAAGACTACGTCTAAGTTCAAATAGCGGCGTGAATAGGTCTAAAATGAGTTTCTTCTCTCACTTTATGTCGTTACCTTTTGCTATCATTTGAGCTATACAAATATCTGCAAAATTGCAATATTAACATATGCACGCAAACACGCGATTGTATTCCTCGATCCCTACCCAGCAGTCACCCGATGTTGGATCAATGTTGGGAATAGGTCGATTTTAGATCGCGACGTCGTACAACGCGAACCTAATGCATACCCAATTCGGTATTGCGAAGTTGGATCAGTGTTGTATTTTCCATCATATATAATTTACTAGTTTAAGATTATCATTTGAGAAGCCGTTATTGTGTGTATACTGTTATGGGGGTATCAACCGGCCTAGCTATATCTATCCCGCAATCCCCGAATTCTGAAGTCGCGTCATCCTGAGCTCATTTGAACCACTGACCTATATATGTATATAGTTAAGTGATTTGAACATAGCGCGGCCAATATTTCGAAACTAGGATACTTGACGCATCTTTGTTCTGGTATTAGTTGCACCAAACCTGTGTATTTTGTAATATGAATTGTGATGAAATGTGATGCTGTGTAAAGTCTCTTGAAATATCATTATTTTTGTTGAATATAGATCGATAAAGTTGTCGGACTTCAATCACTCAGCATGCGTGTCCACGCGTTGCTAGGTTAGGTACTCTATTTGACATGTTAATGTTACAGAGCGATCATTTGACTTCCAGCAAAGGGCTGGATTTTTTACACCAGAACATAAAAATCCTGTGTTTAGTGAATGATAAATCAAATTTCAGAAATAACTTATTTTCACATTAGTTGATTAGTTTCTGTTTCATGATTATCATTATGGTTTGTTTTTATAACGTTCTCGCTATTTTCAGTCTCGGGGGGGGGGGTTCATGAAAAAGGATCAAATCTGTAAAATGCTGAACAATTCAATACCTCCGATTTGCACTCATTTTTATTTCTCAAAAAATACTTTTATCTGGGAGATAGTGGGGTAATGTCTGTAAATAAAAAAAATGCTTATATCTCAGAAATGGAAAATATGAATATTATGAACCAAAACGTTATTACTTATTGTTGATGACTTATCAAAGGTTGGTTACAGGCTTTCATTTGGCACCATGGCCGTTGACAGTATCGAGGAATAATTAAGATGCATGGTTAAAACCTATTATTTTGTTCCAAACTTAATAGCATGTCGCTGACTCGAAACAAGTCGCCCAGTCCGTTCATTGCATATTTGCAGCCATTTATTTTATTGAGCCTTCCATGATGATTAAGGACATTTTTACAACGTTCTCGCTATTTTGAGCATAAACCAAAAAATATTCGCTCCCATTAATATTTGCTGTTGGTCGCCTATGTGAAAGTAACAAAATAAAAGGCAGAAAATAGGTAATGGCTTTACAGGACGCATGCCTCCCCACCCATTGACACGTCGTATAAAGAAACTTTCAAATTTTCATATTAGTACATGTATTCCTAGGTCCAAACAGAATATTACTGATTGACCTACTTGAAAAGATGGAGAAAGCATCAAGCTATCAATATGTGGAGGAATGGAAAATGTTATATATAGATTATTGTATGTATTGTTGTATTTGGATTTAGATTTAGATGTATGGAGGTAGGTATTGAAGGATGCTTAGATATGTTGATGTTATGTGCCTGTTGCCTCTCTATATGTTTCCTAAAACACATATTCCCATTGCCAGTATTCGTATCTATTTAGATCCAGATTCCTTATTACACCAACGTACAAAGTTGACTTTATTACAACATGTTCGAGTCTATTAGCTTTGTTATTTATAATGAAGAATCTATATTGTTGTCCTATTATGTTGTCTGGCTAAACGATATATTAATTCAAACAATCCGGCTTGTTGATTTATACTCCTGGAGTCGTTTGTTACTCCGGCAGGTATTTCCATGGGAATTAAGTTGCGGACATATCTGTTTTCCCATACTATGGGTAAATAGGTTTCGCTGATCTGGGAAAATTGTTGAATCCGTAGCAATTATAATCCCGATGCGTCATTCGCCGTATCAGAGATCTATCTGAAATCCGCTGTATTCGACAATGGGTCAAATAGATCAAGTGGATAGGCCCTTTAGTTCATACCCCTCCACACCTAACTGCATATATTAAGGGACGCTAAATTAGGCGTGAATGAACGTTCACTTTGTGATGAACGGAAACGTAAGATAATTAATTATCTGTTAGATTCGAGTAGATTATAGTATTTACTCAGGTTAGAAACGATATTTCGTTCTAGTCCAGAAATATTATATAGTGTAGTATTGCTACTTTGTTTTTATTTTAGCTAAATCACTTCAGTTATTCCATTCTGAGTTAGTGTACATTGTCTCAAGTGGTCAACAAGCTGAGATGTTTGTTAACCCACTGAGGGTCTTTCCAGGCATATCGTTTCAATTAGGTTAGAGAAGAAATTGACGCCAGAATAGTCGGACGTGCATCGATATACATGGTTCATATAGGTAGGATTTATTTTGTTATTCTAACCCAGAATAAAGCTCAGGTCAGTATCTAAGGTGCTGAAATTTGTATATACAGGTTTCTTTTGGACCACAGAAAATAATAGTTGAATGTAAACTGTGGTGTCAAAGTAGTTATGATAGTTATGTAGTAAGTCACCATTGAACAACTCGGACGTGTTGCTTGCTGCGAGCTGTTGTATCAAATAATATGTTTTACGTGATCTTGCTTTTTGTACGAGGCCAGCATGTAGCCGCGTTCCTGTGGAGGCGTGACATATTTGGCGTCTACAAAACGTGAATTAGCTCGTTCCCACAGTCTGATGAGTAGATTAGACACATTCATTAATACACGCATACTTCTATCAATATGTGGAGGAATGGAACATTTTATATATAGATTATTGTATGTATTGTTGTATTTGGATTTAGATTTAGATTTATGGAGGAATGTCTTGAAGGATGCTTAGATATGTTGATGTTTTGTGCCTGTTGCATCTCTATACACATATTCCCATTTTCTGTCTTCGTATCTATTTAGATCCAGATTCCTTATTACACCAACGTACAAAAGTTATATCTTTATTACAACATGTTCGAGTCTATTAGGTTTGTTATGTATAATGAATAATCTATATTGTTGTCGTATTATGTTGTCTGGCTAAACGATCTATTAATTCAAACAATCCGGCTTGATTGATTTATACTCCTGGAGTCGTTTGTTACTCCGGCAGGTATTTCCATGGGAATTAAGCTGCGGACAGATCTTTATTTCCCATACTATGAGTAAGTAGGTTTCGCTGATCTGGGAAAATTGTTGAATCCGTAGCTATTATAATCCCGATGCGTCATTCGTCGTATCAGAGATCTATCTGAAATCCGCTGTATTCGACAATGGGTCAAATAGATCAAGTGGATAGGCCCTTTAGTTCATACCCCTCCACACCTAACTGCATATATTAAGGGACGCTAAATTAGGCGTGAATGAACGTTCACTTAGTGATGAACGGAAACGTAAGATACTTATCTGTTAGATTCGAGTAGATTATAGTATTTACTCAGGTTAGAAACGATATTTCGTTCTAGTCCAGTAATATTAGATAGTGCAGTATTGCTACTTTGTTTCTATTTTAGCTAAATCACTTCAGTTATTCCATTCTGAGTTAGTGTACATTGTCTCAAGTGGTCAACAAGCTGAGATGTTTGTTAACCCACCGAGGGTCTTTCCAGGCATATCGTTTCAATTAGGTTAGAGACGAACTTTGACACAAGACTAGTCGGACGTGCATCGATATACATGGTTCATATAGGTAGGATTGATTTAGTTACTCGAACCCAGAATAAAGCTCAGGTCAGTATCTAAGGTGCTGAAATTTGTATATACAGGTTTCTTTTGGACCACAGAAAATAATAGTTGAATGTAAACTGTGGTGTCAAAGTAGTTATGATAGTTATGTAGTAAGTCACCATTGATCAACTCGGACGTGTTGCTTGCTGCGAGCTGTTGTATTAAATAAAATGTTTTACGTTGTACCCTTTTTGTACGAGGCCAGCATGTAGCCGCGTTCCTGTGGAGGCGTGACATATTTGGCGTCTACAAAACGTGAATTAGCTCGTTCCCACAGTCTGATGAGTAGATTAGACACATTCATTAATACACGCATACATCTATCAAAATGTGGAGGAATGGAAAATTTTATATATAGATTATTGTATGTATTGTTGTATTTGGATTTAGATTTAGATTTATGGAGGTAGGTCTTGAAGGATGCTTAGATATGTCGATGTTATGTGCCTGTTGCATCTCTATACACATATTCCCATTTTCTGTCTTCGTATCTATTTAGATCCAGATTCCTTATTACACCAACGTACAAAAGTTATATCTTTATTACAACATGTTCGAGTCTATTAGGTTTGTTATGTATAATGAATAATCTATATTGTTGTCCTATTATGTTGTCTGGCTAAACGATCTATTAATTCAAACAATCCGGCTTGATTGATTTATACTCCTGGAGTCGTTTGTTACTCCGGCAGGCATTTCCATGGGTATTAAGTTGCGGACATATCTGTTTTCCCATACTATGAGTAAGTAGGTTTCGCTGATCTGGGAAAATTGTTGAATCCGTAGCTATTATAATCCCGATGCGTCATTCGTCGTATCAGAGATCTATCTGAAATCCGCTGTATTCGACAATGGGTCAAATAGATCAAGTGGATAGGCCCTTTAGTTCATACCCCTCCACACCTAACTGCATATATTAAGGGACGCTAAATTAGGCGTGAATGAACGTTCACTTAGTGATGAACGGAAACGTAAGATACTTATCTGTTAGATTCGAGTAGATTATAGTATTTACTCAGGTTAGAAACGATATTTCGTTCTAGTCCAGTAATATTAGATAGTGCAGTATTGCTACTTTGTTTCTATTTTAGCTAAATCACTTCAGTTATTCCATTCTGAGTTAGTGTACATTGTCTCAAGTGGTCAACAAGCTGAGATGTTTGTTAACCCACCGAGGGTCTTTCCAGGCATATCGTTTCAATTAGGTTAGAGACGAACTTTGACACAAGACTAGTCGGACGTGCATCGATATACATGGTTCATATAGGTAGGATTGATTTAGTTACTCGAACCCAGAATAAAGCTCAGGTCAGTATCTAAGGTGCTGAAATTTGTATATACAGGTTTCTTTTGGACCACAGAAAATAATAGTTGAATGTAAACTGTGGTGTCAAAGTAGTTATGATAGTTATGTAGTAAGTCACCATTGATCAACTCGGACGTGTTGCTTGCTGCGAGCTGTTGTATCAAATAACATGTTTTACGTTGTCCCCCTTTTTGTACGAGGCCAGCATGTAGCCGCGTTCCTGTGGAGGCGTGACATATTTGGCGTCTACAAAAAGTGAATCAGCTCGTTCCCACAGTCTGATGAGTAGATTAGACACATTCATAAATATACGCATACATCTATCAATATGTGGAGGAATGGAACATTTTATATATAGATTATTGTATGTATTGTTGTATTTGGATTTATATTTATATTTATGGAGGTAGGTCTTGAAGGATGCTTAGATATGTCGATGTTATGTGCCTGTTGCATCTCTATACACATATTCCCATTTTCTGTCTTCGTATCTATTTAGATCCAGATTCCTTATTACACCAACGTAAAAAAGTTATGTCTTTATTACAACATGTTCGAGTCTATTAGCTTTGTTATCTATAATGAATAATCTATATTGTTGTCGTATTATGTTGTCTGGCTAAACGATCTATTAATTCAAACAATCCGGCTTGATTGATTTATACTCCTGGAGTCGTTTGTTACTCCGGCAGGTATTTCCATGGGAATTAAGCTGCGGACAGATCTTTATTTCCCATACTATGAGTAAGTAGGTTTCGCTGATCTGGGAAAATTGTTGAATCCGTAGCTATTATAATCCCGATGCGTCATTCGCCGTATCAGAGATCTATCTGAAATCCGCTGTATTCGAAAATGGGTCAAATAGATCAAGTGGATAGGCCCTTTAGTTCATACCCCTCCACACCTAACTGCATATATTAAGGGACGCTAAATTAGCCGTGAATGAACGTTCACTTAGTGATGAACGGAAACGTAAGATAATTATCTGTTAGATTCGAGTAGATTATAGTATTTTCTCAGGTTAGAAAAGATATTTCGTTCTAACCCAGAAATATTATATAGTGCAGTATTGCTACTTGTTTTTATTTTAGCTAAATCACTTCAGTGATTCCATACTGAGTTAGTGTTCCATTGTCTGAGGTGGTCAACAAACTGTGATGTTTTTAACACACTGAGGTTCTTTCCAGGCATATCGTTTCACTTCGGTTAGAGAAGAACTTTGACGCGACACTAGTCGGACGTATATCGATATACATGATTGATATAGGTAGGATTGATTTAGTTACTCAAACTCAGAATAAAGCTCAGGTTAGCATCTGAGGTGCCGAAATGTTTATATACAGGTTTCTTTTGGACCACAGAAAATAATAATTGAATGTAAACTGTGGTGTCAAAGTAGTTATGAGTGTTATGTAGTAAGTCACCATTGAACCACTCGGACGTTTTGTTTGTTGCGAGCTGTGGTATCAAATGATATGTTTTACGTGCTTCCGCTTTTTGTACGTAGCCTACATGTAGCCACTATCCTGTGTGGGCGTGACATATTTGTCGCGTACAAAAAGTGAATTAGCTGGTTCCCACAGGCTGATGAGTAGACTAGACACATTCATAAATATACGCATACATCTATCAATATGTGAAGAATGGACACTTTTATATATAGATTAGTATATGTATAGTTGTATTTGTACTTAGATTTAGATTTATGGTGGTAGGTCTTGAAGGATGTTTACATATGTTGATGTTCTTTGACTGTTGCCTTTCTATATGTATCCTAAAACAAACATTCCCCTTGCCAGTCTTGGTGTCTATTTAGATCTAGATTCCTTATTACACCAATGTAAGAAAGTTATGTCGTTATTACAACATGTTCGAGTCTATTAGCTTTGTAATGCGTAATGTAGAATCTATACTGTTGTCCTCTTATGTGGTCTGTGTAAACGACCTATTAATTGATACAATGATGCTTGATGGATTTATATTCCTAGGGTCGTTTGTTACTCCGGCAGGCATCTCCATGGGTATTAAGCTGCTAACATATCTTTTCCCATGTTATGAGTAAGTAGGTTACACTTATATAGGAACATTTTTAATCTATTGCTATTATAATCCTGACGCGTCATTCGCAGTATCGGAGAGCTGTCTGAAATGCGCTATTTTCGACATGGGTCAAATAGATCAAGTGGATAGGCCTTTAATTCATACCCCTCCACGCCTATCTTCATATACTTAGGAACGCTAAATTAGCCGTGAATAAACTTTTACCTAGTGATGAATGGAAACACCGTAAAATAATTATCGGTTCGAATTGAGTAAATCATAGTATTTACTCAGGTTTGAAACGATATTTCGTTCTAGTCCAGTAATATTACATTGTGCAGTATTGCTACATTGGTTTTATTTTAGCTAAATCACTTCAATGATTCCATACTGAGTTAGTGTCCATTGTCTGAGGTGGTCAACAAATTGTGATGTTTTTAACACACTGAGGTTCTTTCCAGGCATAACGTTTCACTTCGGTTAGAGAAGAACTTTGACGCCACACTAGTCGGACGTATATCAATATACATGATTGATATAGGTAGGATTTATTTAGTTACTCAAACTCAGAATAAAGCTCAGGTTAGCATCTGAGGTGCTGAAATATTTATATCCAGGTTTCTTTGGACCACAGAAAATAATAATTGAATGTAAACTGTGGTGTCAAAGTAGTTATGAGGAGTTATGTATTAAGTCACCATTGAACCACTCGGACGTGTTGTTTGCTGGGAGCTGTGGTATCAAATGAAATGTTTTACGTGCTTCCGCTTTTTGTACGTAGCCTACATGTGGCCACTTTCAGTGTTGGCGCGACATATTTGGCGTCTACAAAAAGTGAATTAGCTGGTACCAACAGGCTGATGAGTAGACTAGACACATTCAGAAATATACGCATACATCTATCAATATGTGGAAGAATGGAAACTTGTATATATAGATTAGTGTATATATAGTTGTATTTGTATTTAGCTTTAGATTTATGGAGGTAGGTCTTGAAGGATGTTTAGATATGTTGATGTTCTGTGACTGTTGCCTTTCTAAATGTATCCTAAAACAAACATTCCCCTTGCCAGTCTTCGTGTCTATTTAGATCTAGATTCCTTATTACACCAATGTAAGAAAGTTATGTCGTTATTACAACATGTTCGAGTCTATTAGCTTTGTAATGCGTAATGTAGAATCTATACTGTTGTCCTCTTATGTGGTCTGTGTAAACGACCTATTAATTGATACAATGATGCTTGATGGATTTATATTCCTAGGGTCGTTTGTTACTCCGGCAGGCATCTCCATGGGTATTAAGCTGCTAACAGATCTTTTCCCATGTTATGAGTAAGTAGGTTACACTTATATAGGAACATTTTTAATCTATTGCTATTATAATCCTGACGCGTCATTCGCAGTATCGGAGAGTTGTCTGAAATCCGCTATTTTCGACCATGGGTCAAATAGATCAAGTGCATAGGCCCTTTAATTCATACCCCTCCACGCCTATCTTCATATACGTAGGAACGCTAAATTAGCCGTGAATAAACTTTCACTTAGTGATGAATGGAAACACCGTAAAAGAATTATCGGTTCGAATTGAGTAAATCATAGTATTTACTCAGGTTTGAAACGATATTTCTTATTGTCCAGTAATATTACATTGTGCAGTATTGCTACTTTGGTTTTATTTTAGCTAAATCACTTCAGTGATTCCATACTGAGTTAGTGTTCATTGTCTGAGGTGGTCAACAAACTGTGATGTTTTTAACACACTGAGGTTCTTTCCAGGCATATCGTTTCACTTCGGTTAGAGAAGAACTTTGACGCCACACTAGTCGGACGTATATCGATATACATGATTGATATAGGTAGGATTTATTTAGTTACTCAAACTCAGAATAAAGCTCAGGTTAGCATCTGAGGTGCTGAAATTTGTATATACAGGTTTCTTTTGGACCACAGAAAATAATAATTGAATGTAAACTGTGGTGTCAAAGTAGTTATGAGAGTTATGTAGTAAGTCACCATTGAACCACTCGGACGTTTTGTTTGCTGCGAGCTGTGGTATCAAATGATATGTTTTACGTGCTTCCGCTTTTTGTACGTAGCCTACATGTAGCCACTTTCCTGTGTGGGCGTGACATATTTGTCGCGTACAAAAAGTGAATTAGCTGGTTCCCACAGGCTGATGAGTAGACTAGACACATTCATAAAAA